>SKCR01007100.1:0-24704 GCA_019454045.1 Zanthoxylum bungeanum
ATTTTGTGCCGAGTTAAATATAAATTTGTGATCGATGATTTTTAGATAAAAATATATAAGTGTTGAAATATTTTCAAAACATAAAAATATTTTATTGAAAAAGTACAAGTGAAATGATATATTGAGAGAATGTAATCCTTGAGAAAGTTGTAACTATTGACCAAAAAAAAATATTATATTTCTTCAATTAGTGTTAGTTTACAATTAAATTTCATTTAGATAATGTAGGTGAATAATCTTAATAATTAGTAAAGTAGATAATAAATTATCGCTGTATTACTTAGGTGATACATACACTTACCTAACGTAACGTATAAAAATCGCGATCACTGGACTTAAATCAACATGGGTTTCAAGTTCAAGTTTCTGATAGAGTTAGATAATAAATAGATCTTTTTAAAGTACTTTTTATTTTATTTTATTTTTTATACCCAAATCATTTGTTTTACATTTTCAAAGAACTCAAGTGATTGGGCAAGCATGGCCGGCACATGACAAGCCTGAAGAGTATAATAGTAAAAAATAAAATAAAGTTGATATTTTAAAATTTATAATTTTTTATTATAATCTGATGGTAGTTTAATTTCTTCTTCACTTTTGTGTACATTCGAATCTTAACTTCTTTTTATTTTTTTATTTTTTATATATAAGAAATTTTATAAGAAATTTTACTAACTGAATTAATAATTAAATCAACAAGTTCCAGTAAATTTTGAAACATTTATAATTAAATTTTAGAAATAAGAGTTTGTTATTTCCAAAACAGATTATATATAGTAATAAAATATCATTTTCAGAAGATTATATATACCAATTATTTTTTAAAGGATATTTAAATTTAAATTGAAAAAAGGTACATTACATTTTTTTTTCATTTATAGGTCGGAATGGAACGACTTACAGATGATTAAAATAATGGTCTTTGTCATGTGTCTCAGCAATAAATATCTTAAAATTAAAGTTGATATTTAAAAAAAGCATGGATATTTTAATTTAAAATTTTAATTTAAATCTAAATTTCAAAATCCAAATCATTGGTTTAAGCCAATTCGATGGTATATATTCAAAATTAAAATAATATTTAATAATATAATTTTATATCATTGAATATTATTTCGACTTTGCATATTTATCATTAAATTGATTTAAATTAATAGATATATTTTAACATAAAAGTATTTTTTGAACTAGTGATTAAGTCAATGGTTCTAGTGAATTTTGAAACATTTCCAAAAAAATAAGTAATTTTTTAGAAAACAGTGTGTCATTTCCAATACATTTTCAGCAGATTATATATACCAATTATTCAATTTTAAATTAAACAATTTTTTTTTCTGCATTTACATGTCGTGATGGAACTAGAGATGATAATGGAATCGTCTTATCCCATTCTGATTATGATTGGCGAAAAAATCGTCAAATTGCAATCGAATTTTTAAATTGAGACAAAAAAATTATCCCGAATTTAGATGATGATTCGTGATATTTTAGACTAATATTTAGAATTTGAAATGATTTTTTTACCTCGATTCTCAACTAAATTTTTTATTCAAACTAAACACCAACCCGAATCACGATAATTTTTTTATATAGGGTAATTTTTATCTTCAATCTCTTTGGTGATTCCGAATCAAAATTCTAGAGACAAAACGACCTTCAAATCAGTAAAATAAAGGTCTTTGTCATGTGACTCACCAACAAATATCTTTTGAAAAATGGCAAATAATTTAATAAATTATTGACCATTCAATTTATCATTTTCTTTTCAAAGCAACGAATTGCCATCAAATTGAGATCCATGATGATGTAGCTGGCACCTCGTAGCAAGCATCAAACTCTCTCATAACATGTGTATTTTTTATTTATTTATTTATTTTTGCATAAGTTGGGATAATAAGTTTATAAAATTATGGTGACTTGTTATCCGGAGCAAAAAGGAAATCCAGAGTGTACATAAGCTGCATCAATGGCAATCAAGATTATTTTTATGTATCAATGGTAATCAATATTATTCTTATGTGGAGGGGGGAGAGAAAAATTGATTAAGACGGTTATTGACGGTGAATTTTTCCTTTGGCCTACAATCGAGAATTTGTATGTTGGAGCAGTAACGATCCTGCAAAATAAAGATAAAGCGAGCATTTAGTTTCTACTAGATCCGGCCAAGGTTCTGGTTCCAGAACCAGAATCGAATTTTACCTGTTCGGTTAGAGTTCTTACCCCAACGGAATCGGTAGGAACCGCTGGAACCGAACGGTTCCAGCGGTTCCTACGACTCCAACCGGAACCAAACGGTTCTGGTTGGAACCGGGTTCCAACCCATCCCTAACGGCTACTAATCGGGTTCCAACTCATCCCCAACGGCTCCCTAACCCAACGTTAATAAAAAAAATCATAAATTGGGAATTTCTTAAATTACCCATAATAACATTAATAAAACGGTTAATTTTAGGGGCATTTTAGGTATCACAAAAATATTCTAAAAATGTATAAATATGGATCATTTTTCATTATTTCAACACACCAATTTATCAATTCTCAATTCTCTCAAATCCTACAATTCTCTCATTCTCAATTCTCTCATCTACAATAACAATTTATCATTCTCAATTCTCTAATTCTTTAAAATTTCTTAAACAACAAATGGCAAGCTCATCTGAGAATACAATATCAAATGTGCCAACCCAAGAGAGCGGTCATAGTATCAGTTCACAGAAAAGAGAAGTTAAGTCTCGTTCCTCGGATGTTTTTAAAATTCATTTTCATTTAATCGATACTGCAAATGAAGGTCCAAGAGCAGTATGCAACCATTGTGGGGTTTCTTACAAATTTACTGATAGATACGGCAATATGCACAAGCACCTAGAAATACATCATATCATTGAGCTTGGACTTGATACGACGCAAACTCAAATGGCCAAGGACACATCATCTAGTATAGGTACAAGATCTTTAGATTTATTTAAATATTCCGATGTTAAAATAGAGAAGAATTTACTAAATTAACTTGTATGTCACATCTTTCTTTAAGTTTTGGTGAAAACTTGCTTTTACTAATTACATTCAAAATATTTTAAATCCTGCTACTTGTAGAATGACGAATACAGAAATACAACAAAACGTCAAAATTTTGAATTATACAAAGATGGTAAAATTATTTTAAATGAAATATTTAGAGATATTAGGTCGTATTTCTATTTGTTCTGATATTTGGAGTGACCATTGGCGAACACACTCATACATGAGTGTGACTTGTCATTAGATTGATGCACCATGGAACATGCAAAAATGATTTATTGCATTTAAAGTTTTTGATGAACAACATACTGCACATAATATTTATGGATTCATGAAAATAATTTTTTATGAATATATTTTATTAGGTAAAATTTTAACAATTGGATTTGATAATGCATCTGTAAATACTGCATCAATCTCTGATTTAATAGAAATATGCGAACCAAATTTAGGGGGTCGATTTTTTCATGTTCGTTGCACATGTCATGTCTTTAATTTATCTGTTCAATGATCTGACTAGTTTATCATCTTTCATTGATCTTATTAAGAAATCACTTAATTGTATTTGGTCATTGTACGTGCCAAATTTGGGCCAAGGACAAAACCGTCTTTCACTTCGAACACAATACCAAGTGAGGCCCAAAAATATAACTCAGCCCATTAAACTCTAAACCATTTACAAAAACAAAAGGACAAACCCCTTTAACCTTTTCTCCATTTTCCCCAACAAATAATATATCCCCACATGCAAATTATCTTCCCACCGAAAGCAGAGACAATAAGCATGTTATGGGGACCCATTTCCCATGTGCAGACCAGAGAATTCACCTTTCTCCACCTATAAAATGAAGCATAATTCATGAAGTTAAGGGGGGGAGCTTCTCAACTCTGATGCAGGCTTCACTTCTTTCTTACAATCCCCTGCTCTCTGACATTAGCACTCTCAGAGCTCTCCATCCCCTTATACATTTACCACCGCCCTCACGGCCACCCAAAGAGCTTAAGGTAACATCAAACCTTAGTTTCACATATTACTCATTTACTACTCATTTCATACTACTGACTTGAGCGTCGGAGTGCCCCCGGCACCCACCACACCGGTGGGTAGTCTACTCCCGCTCATTCTACCTTTGTTTTGCAGGATCGCTAATGCCCCTAACCTATAAATTCTCGATTGTGGACCTCG
Organism: Zanthoxylum bungeanum; assembly: GCA_019454045.1. Lineage (NCBI taxonomy): Eukaryota > Viridiplantae > Streptophyta > Magnoliopsida > Sapindales > Rutaceae > Zanthoxylum > Zanthoxylum bungeanum. Next base: position 4,205 of record SKCR01007100.1, read on the forward strand.
GCCGAAATCCAGCATCCACAATTTGGCGCCCACCGTGGGGCCTTAGCGATTCATAGCAAACAAAGACCACTCAGTCTACAATCCTTACAAACAAACACCAGAGCCTGTGGTGGCATAATCAGCCACTCTACAAAACAATTACAATCAATGGAAAACAATTGATCCATAATCAGCCACTCTACAAAACAATTGATCCATGTAAAACTCCAGTACTAATCTCCAATTATCTGGAACATAATTCATTCTTCGGCCACTCAAAGGCGTGGGGCTACAACTTTTTTCAACTATCTTATCAACCCAATTTCTTAGAAGCATTCAAGAATATGGAAAGTGAAAATCCACCATCACGACGACTATCCATTTAATCAACAAAGAAGCCATCATATTTCTCCATCCGACCAATCACGGCAAGTCACATCTTCCATGTGAAATGAAATGTTGGAATAATTCTCTCCAATCTACCTGCAGTCGAACTATCAATAAGGAAAAGCTTAATCGGGATAACATCAACAATCTTTCCCTATAAAGCATCAACTCCATACCACATGGATGGATTATCACTACCTCATGACAACATGGGAAAATTATCATTGATGGAATGTCATCCATTCCAGCCGACGTGAAAGATGACATGATGGATAGTTATCTTATTCAGACGACAGAGATAAATCCTAATCTTCTTCTTACGACATGAAAGGTGTGTCGTCCGCTTCAGACGATGCTAATAGGATTTCCATCCCATTCAGAGGACGTGGAAGGGTTGCCATCTCCTACTATCAACATGAAAAGTTCTTCATCTCCTCCAGACTACGTGAAAGGTTTGTTTTCTTATCCAATCTATATGAAACGATTTTCATCTATTCTCAATATGAAATGTATGGATACCATTAACTTCAAACTACATAGGAAATCATTCATCATGTCTAGTAGAATGATTATTCTCATAGAAATTCATCAAGTCTGATAGAACGAAGACTTTCTTGAACCTTCATTGGGTCTAGTCGACCCTAACCTCATAGATTCTTATCAGATCTAGTAGAGTGGACTCTTATCCACCTCCCTCAGATTCAGTAGACAATAGATTTATGGACATTCCTCGTGTCTAGTCACCGTGGTTCTATTGACCTTCACCAAGTCTAAAGACCAGATATGATAATTTTAAAAAAAAAATGGAACCTCACAATGGATAGAGAATTGAGATAAAGTGAGCTCAACTATCCTAAGCTGAAAAGTTGAGTTAAATAAAGAAGCTCAATTACCTGCAGTACAAAAAAAAACACACTACATATGCAGGATGAATGACCCCAACATGTAATAAAGTGGTACACTCACCCAAGCTCCATGCGCAGCCCATGTTGTAGACCCCAAAAAATAAATAGGAGAACACAAAAATAAACCATTGGCATAAAACCATGGAGGGAGAAAAAATGGTGGCATTTTGTGCATTGGTAGTATACACATCAAGGCACTACACTTTATTGTTTGGCATGTTGTGCATTGGAATTTCATTATTTGGCATTTAGTGCATTGAATTCTTAGTATTATATTTCATCAACAAATATGGGCCCTACACTTTATGGTTTGGCATGTTGTGCATTGGAATTTTGTTAATGTATTCCTTTAACAAACGTAGACTTCATTGCTTGCCATTTGGTGCATTGAATTTTTGGTATTATATTTCATCAACAAACATAAGTAAGTCCCACACTTTATTGTTTGGCATGTTGTGCATTGGAGTCTTGTTAGTGTAATTATCAACAAACGTAGGCCCTATTGGATTCAATCATATATCTCCATATTTCCCATTCGACAAAAAACCACATGCAGCCCCACTCGACCAAATATATATACACGCACATAATGGAATGACTCACTCGACAAAATTACATGCAAAGGATGGGTAACTACCCCACTCGCCAAGCCCACATGCAGTGCATAAATGAATAACCACCCAGATGCCATTGAGAGATAACGTTACACATTTTCATGCTACACTTTGAACATTGCTCTTGTCTTTCGCATGCTTTGGCAGCACACACATTGGCTTTAATTATGTTATTAATTATTTCTAAGGGCACATTTCATGCTACATACGTGTAACCTAGTCCATGTAGGTTGTAAAATTGGCATTAATAAATTTATATCCATGCTCCACATCAACGTAGTTTGGCATGCAGTCCATATGGGGCTTTGGCTTTGACTAGGAGTACTTGTTCACTGTCTAAATCTGCTTCGTCTGTCTCAGGTTTTGATGGAGCTTGATGTAGAGGCATCTTTCTTCTTAATTCCATTCATAAATCATACTGTCATCACTCATCAGAAGCATGCAAGCAGTGCTTTCACATTATACGCATCCTAGATTTTATCAACAAATAAACAAATTCGTGTGATTAATTTCTTAGTCATTCGACACTGGAGTTAATAAATTGTCTTAGTACCCCCATAATTTTGACTAAAACAAAAATAGAGAGTGGGTCATGTACAAATCATATATTAGTTCTCAAACTTTGTTCATTAAAAGCCAACAAGCAAGTAGTTGGCATAAACTGCCACACACCACCTTTCCCCACACTACCACGCTAAAAAAAAAAAAACCATAGCCTCTCATCTAAAAATAGAGCCCCACGCTACATGTAAAATGGCTCATTCGACATGTGGATTCTTCCATATGTTAATATCACAAGCGAGACTAGCCTTGGTATTCCTTTTGTTTACTCAACAGCACTCTTGATGGTGTCATTCACATTGAAATCATTTTCACCCATGCTACACCATATGAAAAAGAGGAATGACGTCCATATGCTCACATAAGGGGCCTACTTCCACGTATGGGGCTATGATAATGTTTGACAGAAGCTCCATTTAACACTACAAACACATTTGTCTAGTATTGATAGAGTATTCTATTCGACATGGTGAACATAAAATTCGACTGAAGCACCATTTGATTCAACATGTACATCATTTGTCAGAGGCCCCATTCGACAAGATGTTGGTTGGCGTCAATGAGTTGTGCATTAAACACGACAAACATAAAGGTTTCTCATTGGTCAATTGTCCCACTCGAAATATATAGGATGATAAAGATATCTTGTTCATTCAATTACCAAACAACAAAATGGCCATCGACTCCACGGCTACTATGGCAATTATTAAATGAATTTGCCTGGGTCGGTTGAGTAGCGTGATGGTTATGTGGGCTTGTTTTGGGCTGTGAATCCATGGGCTGGTTGGCAAACTTGGCAAATTATGAAAATGGCTGAGTGGTCTATTTGTTGGGGATTGTTACGTGGAAATTACTTTATTCATTGATGGGCTTTCCACGAATTGGGCTGGGGAGTTATGCACTTACTTATGTGGTGCTTAGTGGGCTGTTGCTCACACATTTGTTAAATGTGAGTGGTTTTGTCAAGTGCTTAATGGGCTGGGAAGTCTGCCAGACAACGAGAAATGAGGTTGTGCTTATGCATAAGGGTGTGCGTTTTGGACTGGGCTTGTCTTGCAGATTTAGTGAGCTTATGCTTCATGCACAAGCGCGCGAAGGCTGATCACATGTCTTGTCGGATGGGCGTGAGTTCGAGGTCTTCGTATTTCGACTTTGGACTTAGTAAAATGCTCATAGCATTTTACTAGCCTGTATTATCATCACCTCCATATTTCCATCTCTTCCATACGACATTAGGCTCATAAGACATTGAAGGATAGTTGCCCTCTCGAGACAACACAGATGGAGTTTCATCACATGAAAGGTTACTCATCATCTCCATGCTACGTGGACTTAATATTGCCAACTCCAGACTACATAGGGAGTCTTTATCATGCCCAGTAGAATAAAGAACTTTCTTGGATCTCCTTTAAGCCCAATCGACCAGCCTTTATCAGGTTAGGTAGTATGGAAATCCTATGTGACTTTCATCAAAACTCATTCTATTGTAGTATCATTGACCTTATTCAAGTCTTGTATAATTAGTAAAGACCTTGATTGGCATTCATCTATTCCATACTACATATGAGGATAATTATCTTCATACTACGTATGGAGATTATCATCCACTCTAGACTACATGGATGGATTTCCATAAACTCTAGAAAGCATTGGAAAAGCCCCATGAACCTTCATCATGTTCATTCGACCGTAGTCTCATGACCTTCATCAAGTCAGGTAGAATGAAAATCCTTTTGGACCTTTATCAAGTATAGTAGTGGTGATTCTTATAGACATGCATTAGTTTCATTCGACCGTGTCTCATTGACCTTTGTCAGTTCCATTCGACCTTAGTGTCATAGACTTTCATCAAGTCAATTTGTCCCAATCGACATCTACATGTGTAGCTTGGGACTTGTTGTGAATCCTATGCGTGTATGGCTTGATGCTTGGTGTTTGTCCCAATCGACATCTACATGTGTAGCTTGGGACTTGTTGTGGATCTTATGCATGTATGGCTTGATGCTTAATGTTTGTCCCAATCGACATCTACATGTGTAGCTTGGGACTTAATGTGGATCTTATGCATGTATAGCTTGATGCTTGATGTTTGTCCCAATCGACATCTACATATGTAGCTTGGGACTTGTTGTGGATCCTATGCGTGTATGGTTTGATGATTGGTGTCTGTCCCAATCGACATCTACATGTGTAGCTTGGGACTTGTTGTGAATCCTATGCGTGTATGGCTTGATGCTTGGTATTTGTCACAATCGACATCTACATGTGTAGCTTGGGACTTGTTGTGGATCTTATGCGTGTATGGCTTGATGCTTGATGTTTGTCCCAATCGACATCTACATGTGTAGCTTGGGACTTGTTGTAGATCTTATGCTTGTATGGCTTGATGCTTGAAGTTTGTCCCAATCGACATCTACATGTGTAGCTTGGGACTTGTTGTTGATCTTATGCATGTATGGCTTGATGCTTGATGTTTGTCCCAATCGACATCTACATGTGTAGCTTGGGACTTAATGTGGATCTTATGCATGTATGACTTGATGCTTGATATGTGTCTTATTTGACATCTACATGTGTATCGCGGGGCTTAAAGAAAAACCCAGTCGACATAACACCTCATTGACTTGAGACTAATTAAGAATTACTTAGTTAACATCTCAACGTGTAGCTTGAGGCGTAACATTGATCCCAATCGACACTACACGTCTATAGTTTGGGACTTATTGATGATCTCAGCCGACATCATCTAGTCTGTAGTATGGGGATTATCCTGACCTTCATCGGGTTCAGTCGACTGGGAACATTCCATATGGCTCATGTAGAGTCAAGTTGAAGACCTGGCCTTCATCTGGTCCAGAAGACATTGTAGACTCCCCTGGTCATTTGACTCGTAGTATGAGGATTATCCTGACCTTCATCGGGTTCAGTCGACTGGGAACATTCCCTATGGCTCATGTAGAGTCAAGTTGAAGACCTGGCCTTCATCTGGTCCAGAAGACATTGTAGACTCCCCTGGTCATTTGACCTGTAGTATAGGGATTATCCTGACCTTCATCGGGTTCAGTCGACTGGGAACATTCCCCATGGCTCATGTAGAGTCAAGTTGAAGACCTGGCCTTCATCTGGTCCAGAAGACATTGTAGACTCCCCTGGTCATTTGACCCGTAGTATGGGGAATATCCTGACCTTCATCGGGTTCAGTTGACTGGGAACATTCCCCATGGCTCATGTAGAGTCAAGTTGAAGACCTGGCCTTCATCTGGTCCAGAAGACATTGTAGACTCCCATGGTCATTTGACCCGTAGTATGGGGATTATCCTGACCTTCATCGGGTTCAGTCGATTGGGAACATTCCCTATGGCTCATGTAGAGTCAAGTTGAAGATCTGGCCTTCATCTGGTCCAGAAGACATTGTAGACTCCCCTGGTCATTTGACCCGTAGTATGGGGATTATCCTGACCTTCATCGGGTTCAGTCGACTGGGAACATTCCTTATGGCTCATGTAGAGTCAAGTTGAAGACCTGGCCTTCATCTGGTCAAGACGACATTAAAAGACTCATCTGGTCTTTGGACCCGTAGTATGGGGATTATCCAGACCTTCATCAGGTTCAGTCGACTAGGAGCATTCTATGTTTCTTGTAGAGTTAAGTTGAAGTTTTAAACTTCAGCTACTTCAAAAGACATAAAAGACATCTAGTATCAGGATCAAATCTCTGATGATATACTCGACATATTACTCTTCAAGTCAAAGACTCTTTGACTTAAAGAGTAGGGAATAAACTGTACGTGCCAAATTTGGGCCAAGGACAAAACCGTCTTTCACTTCGAACACAATACCAAGTGAGGCCCAAAAATATAACTCAGCCCATTAAACTCTAAACCATTTATAAAAACAAAAGGACAAACCCCTTTAACTTTTTCTCCATTTTCCCCAACAAATAATATATCCCCACATGCAAATTATCTTCCCACCGAAAGCAGAGACAATAAGCATGTTATGGGGACCCATTTCCCATGTGCAGACCAGAGAATTCACCTTTCTCCACCTATAAAATGAAGCATAATTCATGAAGTTAAGGGGGGAGCTTCTCAACTCTGATGCAGGCTTCACTTCTTTCTTACAATCCCCTGCTCTCTGACATTAGCACTCTCAGAGCTCTTCATCCCCTTATACACTTACCACCGCCCTCACGGCCACCCAAAGAGCTTAAGGTAACATCAAACCTTAGTTTCACATTTTACTCATTTACTACTCATTTCATACTACTGACTTGAGCGTCGGAGTGCCCCCGGCACCCACCACACCGGTGGGTAGTCTACTCCCGCTCACTCTACCTTTGTTTTGCAGGATCACTAATGCCCCCAACCTATAAATTCTCGATTGTGGACCTCGGCCGAAATCCAACATCCACAGTCATATTCTCAAGTTAGGAGAGAATGAGCCAAGTTTTGTAAATTAAATGATATTAAACCGATATAATTTTCACGAGATGTTCCAACACGTTGGAATTCAACTTATTTTCTTTTATGTCAAGCTTTACAATACAAAGATGTATTATGTAGTTTTTTCTCAACATGTTCAACATATGACACTTTTTCCTAGTCAATGAGAAATTTGTGATAAAATTTTAGAAATTTTAAAAGTTTTTTTATGATGCTACAAATATTTTTAGCGGAGTTTATTATCCTTCAACACATTTATTTATTCTTGAAAGTTTGAATATTGTTGGTATTCTCTATGAGCATGTTGAAAGTCATGATCCTAATGATATTATTTTGTTTGAAGTTATTACTGTTATGAAACGAAAATGGTTGCATTATTTTAGAGACATTCATTTACTTTATCTTATTGCTGCTGTTCTTGATCCTAGATTTAAATTAGAAGGTCTGAATGGTGCTTTACAAGCTTACTATGGATATTTAGGAATATTAGATGAAGTTGGTATTACAAGAATAATAGCTAAAATAAAAATTGATTTAATAGATTTATTTCATGATTATATAGAAGATATAACTTGCAATCAGTATGACAATCTAATACTAGCGAATCCGTAATGCAAACAAGACTTAGCGCAAGTGATCGTTGGTTACTACAACGAAATAAAAAAGTTAGGGATAACACGACTAATAACCCGGAATTAGATAATTATTTATGTATAAATTTCGAGTTTTCAACTGAAAGTTTATTTAGTAAAAATTTTCAAAAACTTGAATGGTGGAACCGACATCAAAATGTATATAATGCATTATCAATTATTGCTAAAGCGATATTGGCAGCACCTGTTTCCATAATTACGGTTGAGCAAGCCTTCAGCATGAGAGGCAATATATTGGAAGTTAGAAGGTCTTCATTACATCCAATCACTCTAGAAGGAACAACATGTGTGGATGAGTGGACCCGAACTGATGTAAGGCAACAAGAAGATGCCCCCGATGAATTTGAAGACTTGTTCGATAATGCATATGCAAGTGCAAGTAGAACTGGAGCTAAAGGATCAACAGACACTGATAATGATGATTGATAATTAAAGAATTGTAAAATTACAACGGGGAAATATCTTAAAATTATAATGGAACTACGTGAGCTTTGATTCTTCTCACCTCTGGAGGATACGTAGGCAATTTAAGTTTTTAATTTAAGTTCAAGCCATTTAATTTAATAATTTATTTTTAATTTTTTTAGACAAGAATTTTATTTATAATTTAATATAAGTTTATAATATAAATTCAAATTCATAATTTTAAAATAATTTTTCAATCTTAAATTTTTTATTTAAAAAATAAAATAAAAAACCGAATGGAACCGGAACCGAACGATTTGGTTCCGGTTCCGATTCCACTTAAGTGTGGAACCGGAACCGAACCGGAATTAACAAGTTCGGTTCTAGTTCCACACTCGTGGAATCGGGAACCGCCTGTTCGGTTTTGGTTCCTCTTAAGTGTGAAATCGGAACCGAACCAAAATTAACTAGTCCGGTTCCCGATCCACACTGGTGGAATCGGAAACCTGCCGGTTCGGAACCAAACCAGACCGGTGGCCAGGTCTAGTTTCAACCCATCGATATGGTGGACATCGTAGAAACTTCGACGCTCAAGTCATTGATGTGGACGAGCGGAAAGAAAGGGAAGAGCAAGGTTTGGGGTTACCTTGACCTTCGTAGATTACCGTGAGGGAGGTAGGCTGGTGTTTATAGGGTGTTGTATGCTCTAAGAACTCAAATGTCAGTGTCAAAGCCTGCTTGATCCAACTCATTGGACCCCCTATTTTTTTATAGGTTGTGAAGTAGTCTTCAAGTCGGATTAGAATTCCTCAAAAGTGTAGTATTCCAAGCCTATTTATGAAAGGGTAGTTAAATCATGATTGAATTATGAGTGCATAGATATTCGGGATTAAGTGTAATCCCTATGTTAGTTGGATTAGACTACCATGTTTGTAGGTAGTTCGTCATTATCCAAAGACTTAGTTTCCTTATTAAGAAAGAACTAGGGCGTAGACTGGCCTGATAATATCAAATAAGACACCAAGTAACGTGATAAGGATATTGCTGAAACCCTAATAAGTCGTATGGACTCTTATGAGCCTTTAGGCCATATGGGCTTCTTCCCTTTGGGTGTATGGGCTCGTAAACCCTGAAGAGGAATCACACGCATAGATTGAGGGCTGTTGGTAGCCTTGTGCTAATTGGGCTTTTTTTGATGCGTGGACTTGAGATATAATGACATTTGGGTCCTTGGCCCAAATTTGGCTCATACAGTTTGTCTCATATTCTCTAATCCAATGAGTCATTGGCTTTGGGAGTGTTTTATGAGTATGTCGTGTGAAACCACCATGTCGTTTGGAATATCGGCGTTGCTTAGACCAGATGAAGGTCATTCTACGTTAACTAGACCAAATAAGGGTTGAGGAGTTCTCTCGGTCGACTGGACCAGATTATGGTCCAGGAGATTCTTTGACCTGACGAATGTTATTAGGAAATGTCCAGTCGACTAGACCAGATGAAGTCTTAGAAGATTCTATGACTCGATAAAAATTATTAGAGAATGTCTCGTCAATTGGACTAGATAAAGGTCTAGGATAATCCCCAATTGACTAGTCCTGAAGAAGGTCTAAGAGAGTCTTCAATGTCGTCTAGACAAGATGAAGGTCCAGGTCTTCAATGTCGTCCGGATCAAATAAAGGTCCAGGTCTTCAACCTGACTCGATAAGAGTCATGGGAATGTTCCCGTCGACTGGACCAGATGAAGGACCAGGATAACCTGCAGTCGAATAGACTTGAAGAAGGTCCATGAGAGTCTTCAATGTCGTCTAGACTAATTGAAGGTCCAGATCTTCAACCTGCCTCAACAAGAGTCATATAGAATGTTCTCGTCAACTTAACCTGATGAAGGTCCATGATAACCTCTAGTCGACTAGACCTGAAGAAGGTCTAGGGGAGTCTTCAATATCGTCTGAACTAGATAATGGTCCATGTCTTCAATCTGACCCCACACGGATCGCAGGGAATATTCCCGTCGACTAGACCAGATGAAGGTCCAAGATAACCTCCAGTCGACTAGACCTAAAGAAGAACCAAGGGAGTCTTTAATATCGTCTAAACCAGATGAAGGTCCATGTCTTCAATCTGACCCGACACGGGTCACAAGGAATATTCTCATTGATTGGAACAGTTGAAGGTTCAGAATAACATCTAATTGACTAGACCTGAAGAAAGTCCAATGGAGTGTTCAATGTCGTCTGAACCAGATGAAGGTCCGGGTCTTCAATTTGACCCGACACGGATCACGGGGAATGTTCCCATCGAATGGACCATATGAAAGTTCAGGATAATATCCAATTAACAAGACCTAAAGAAGGTATATGAGAGTCTGCAATGTCGTTTAGACTAGATGAAGGTCCAGGTCTTCAACTTCGGCATACCATTTGCTTGATGTCGTCTGGGCCCTTGATGTTACGTGAATGTAAGCTGCACAAGTTGAACCTTCACTTGTCGACTGAAATAGCCAAGTTGATTATCGGCTAAATGTCGCACTGACTGAACCTGTTGGAGGCCCTTGGGTGTCTACTAGAATAAGAACGATGCCACATCATCTGGACTAGATGGAAATCCTTTGATGTTGTCTGGAATATATGATAGTCCCTTTCAGACCTTCCGGTCCAAAGGAAGGTCATTTTGATGTCTCCAGATGTCCTTATAGGTCGACTGGAAAAGATAGACTACCCTACGTCGTTGCCACAATATATCATCGATAAGGAGGCTTCTTTATAAACTAGGTATGTTGAAGTCGAAGAGTATGTTACTGCATCGATTGGAAGAGATGGATTTCATTTTTCAAACATTTATGCAACACTAATTTTTCCAACAATAAAAAAATTAATTTAACCATACACAGTTATGCATAGATCGTACAAGATCATTCAGTGATGAACGATTAATATGTTTTTATATGTATCACCCCTCTAATTGACTTTTTGTGGGTTATCTCGGGTTTTATGAACGTTTTGATATGCTTTGGGTTTATTTTGTAGGTCCAGATTATTTGACGACTAAAGTGGACTTAATGAGTGATGAAACAGTAAAATCGGAGCAAAATCAGGCCATTATCAATGACCTAGGGCCTAGGCTGCACGTCTCGACATTGGCCGGCGCGTCGCGACGCGCTACAGTATAAAATCAAGACAAAACCTAATTTTTGTTCAGCGTCGCGACACAGGTTTGTGAGCGTCACGACGTCCAAAGTAATGCATCTCGCGTCACGACGTGACCCTGAAATCCTGAATTAAAGAGACTTCTAATTTTTAAAGAGGAAGACTCCAAGCACTCCCTCCGTAAGACCTAAGGATGATACTTTTGAAGGCTCAAAGAGACTTTTGAGAGAGAAACAAAGCACATCAAGCAAGCACATACAGAGGCTCAGCACCAGGAAGAGAAAGATTATCGAATTCACAGAGGTTTTTTTTTTCTTTTTTATTTCATGATGTTTTGCTTATTTTTTGTTGTAATTTGAAGTTCTCTAGTATGTGCTGTAACTAAACTTTTAATTTAGGGTTATGATGAAACCTGGTATTATATTTTATAAAGTTGATTTTTCTTATAACTTGTGTGATTCATTGACTTAGTTATTGAACATTATTCTTAATGCTTCTTATTATTAGATCACCAGTAAAATTGATATGGTAAACTTAATTAAACTTGAAAAAAGAATTTTATGTTTAGCCTTACGTTCAATAACAAACGATCTCATCTAAGAGATTTGCTTACAAGATAGAAATATACCTGTAGGGCGTGTGTAACCACAATTGAAACTTGATCTTAATGAATTTGATTTAAGTTAATTAACATATAAAAATAATTAAATAGTTTATTTATAGTATTTGCACATGAGTATCGATAGAGACTCGTGGATATTTTCGTGTTCCAGGTTTATAAGTTAATTTAATACACAAGTATAAGATTATCAACTTATCTCTCGCGATGTATTCGCAACCCTGGATATTTATCTCTCATTGGTTACAACTTGAGGTTTTCAATTTTCCTTTCATTTCTTTAGTGTTAATTTAAACTCACTACTAAGAACCACAATTAAATTTCATTTAGATAATGTAGGTGAGTAGTCGTAATAATTAGTAACGTAGATAATAAGCTCATGTCGGTTTGATATCTGACTTTCTAATAACTATATTACTTGAGTGATAAATACACTTACGTAACGTAACGTGTAAAAATCGCGATCACTCGGCTTAAATCAACATGGGTTTCAAGTTCAAGTTTCTGATAGTTTTTATTTTATTTTATTTTTTATACCCAAATCATTTGTTTTACATTTTCAAAGAACTCCAGTGATTGGGCAAGCATGGCCGGCACATGACAAGCCTGAAGAGTATAATAGTAAAAAATAAAATAAAGTTGATATTTTAAAAATTATAATTTTTTATTATAATCTGTGGTAGTTTAATTTCTTCTTCACTTTTGTCAACATTCGAATCATAATTTTTTTTTTAATTTTTTTTATATTTATTTTATAAGAAATTTTACTAACTGAATTAGTAATTAAATCAACAAGTTCCAGTAAATTTTGAAACATTTATAATTAAATTTTAGAAATAAGAGTTTGTTACATCCAAAACAGATTATATATAATAATAAAATTTCATTTTCAGCAGATTATATATACCAATTATTCAATTTTAAATTAAACAATTTTTTCTATTTTTTTTTTGGCATTTATAGTTCGTGATGGAACTAGAGATGGTAATCGAATCGTCTCATCCCATTATAATTATGATTGGCGAAAAAAATCGTCAAATTTCGAACAGATTTATGAATTGAGACAAAAAATCATCCCAAATTTAGACGATGATTCGTGATATTTTAGGCTAATATTTGGGACTCAATCATGATTCGTGACATTTTAGGCTAATATTCAAAATTCGAGATGATTTTTTTGTCTCAATTCTCAACTAAATTTTTTATTCAAATTAAACACCAACCCGAATCACGATCAAAATTTTTATATAGGGTAATTTTTATCTTCAATCTCTTATTAAACGGTTGGTGATTCCGAATCTAAATTCTAGAAACAAAACGACCTACAAATCATTAAAATAAAGGTCTTTGTCATGTGACTCACCAACAAATATCTTTTGAAAAACGGCAAATAATTTAATAAATTTTGGACCATTTAGTTTATCATTTTCTTTTCAAAGCAACGGATTGCCATCAAATTGAGATCCATGATGATGTCCATGATGATGTAGCTGGCACCTCGTAGCAAGCATCAAACTCTCTCATAACATGTGTATTTTTTTTTTTTTTTTTTTTGCATAAGTTGGGATAATAAGTTTATAAAATTATGGTGACTTGTTATCCGGAGCAAAAACGAAATCCAGAGTGTACATAAGCTGCATCAATGGCAATCAAGATTATTCTTATGTATCAATGGTAATCAAGATTATTCTTATGTGGGGGGAGGGGGAATTTTGATTAAGACGATTATAGACGGCGAATTTCGCCTTCGGCATATAATCGAGAATTTGTATGTTGGAGCAGTAACGATCCTGCAAAATAAAGACAAAGCGAGCGTAGCAAGCATCAAACTCTCTCATAACATGTGTATTTTTTATTTTTTATTTTATTTTTATTTTTTATTTATTTATTTTTTTGCATAAGTTGGGGATAATAAGTTTATCAATTACGGTGACGTTATCCGTGTTGGAGTCAGCAAGCAAACGTAACTTGTTGAAGAAGCAAGCGAAAGTAACTTGTTGAAGAAGCTGGCAAAAGTAAAACTTGTTGAAGAAGCTGGCAAAAGCAAAACGTGTTGAAGAAGCTGGCAACACGGTTTTGGCACTATAAATTGAGCCTTCCCATATCATTGTTAGTATCCCATAAATCCCGAAATTGAGAGAATAGAGAGTAAAGAGGGTTGAGAGGTTTTTTGTAAAGTTTGTATAATAAATTTGTATTCTTTTGTTGGTAGTAATAAAAGAAGAGTTTTCCTCTCACATCTCCTCTATTGTGTGTGTTTTCCACGCTCCTGCACGCGCCAGCCTGAGGAAGAAGACGACTGCCACGTCAGCAGTCCAGTCATCGCCACGTGTCGCCTAGTCAGCGCACAGTCAGCGCCCAGTCAGCTGCCACGTCAGCGGTTCCTGTACTATTCGTCAGTGGATCGACGACAGTATCGTCAACCATGTTAGTGAAGAAACAAATGCACGTGTCTTATGGAGAAAGCTGGAGGAGCTTTTCCGAGCAAAGACTGGAAACAACAAGCTGTACTACATCAAGAAGATGATGGGTTTGAAATACCAGGAAGGTACAGCTGTGGCAGACCATATCAACGATTTCCTCGGAACCATGAAGGAATTGTCTGGATTGGGCATAGACTTCGGAGATGAGGTAAATGGCTTAATACTCCTTAATACGTTACCAGAATCTTGGGAAACGTTCAGATCTACGGTGATAAATTCAGCCGCAGATGGGAAAGTCACTATGGAGATGGCAAAGACCAGGATCTTCGAGGAAGAAAAGAGGACGAGAATGCAGGAGTCAGCATCAGCCTCAACCTCAGAAGCTCTAGTGACAGAAAAGAACACAGAGGGGGAGGGAGGAGTAAAAGCCGAGGCCCAGGGAGATCAGACAAAAATCGAGGTAAATCAAAACTAGAGATATTGAGTGCTATCACTGCAAGAAGAAAGCCATATGAAGAGGGACTGTTACAAGTTGAAGAACGAGCAGTCCAGGAGAGATGGCGACTCTAATCAAGAAAGAGTTGCTACTACCACCGAGAAAACCTCCAAAGAATTTTGCATAATGTATGAAGAAGCTGTTGTGAATCTTGCCAGCCACGAGACCAGTTGGGTGATAGATAGTGGCGCCTCCATACACGCCACATCTCGCAGAGACTTCTTTTCATCTTACACACCAGGGGACTACGGTGCTGTAAGGATGGGGAATGACGGACAGTCCAAAGCCGTCGGTATTGGAGACATCTGCCTTGAAACAGACAACGGGACAAAGCTAGTGTTGAAGGGAGTCAAGCACATCCCAGACATCCGGTTAAACCTAATCTCAACAGGCAAGCTGGATGATGAAGGTTTCTGCAGCACCTTTAGTGACGGATGCTGGAAGCTCACTAAAGGATCAATGGTCGTGGCACGAGGTAAGAAAGATTCAACTTTGTATTTGATGCATGCTAAGCTTTCAAATAGTAGCATAAATACAGTCAACAGCAATGAGGCAGCCGAGCTATGGCATAAAAAGCTCGGTCACATGAGCCAAACAGGGATGGAGATACTACGCAGGCGGAATGTTCTTCCGGAATTGAAGAACTCACACTTACGGAAGTGTGAACACTGCATGGCTGGAAAGCAGAACAGAGTATCCTTCCAGAGCTCCCCGCCTCAACGGAAACCGGAGGTACTAGATCTCATACATTCAGATGTATGCGGTCCGATGCAGACACGAACACTTGGTGGGTCACTGTATTATGTGACATTTATTGATGATCATTCAAGGAAGACATGGGCATACACCTTGAAGAGAAAAGATCAAGTGTTAGGAGTGTTCAAGGAGTTTCATGCTTTGGTGGAGAGAGAAACCGGCAAGAAACTGAAGTGCATCAGAACAGACAACGGTGGAGAATACAGAGGTCCGTTTGATCAATACTGCAAGACGCAAGGAATCCGACATCAAACGACACCTCCGAAGACACCTCAGCTGAATGGCCTAGCTGAGAGGATGAACAGAACTTGTGCGAGAGGATCAGAAGCTTGCTGTCACAAGCCAAGCTGCCGAAGACATTCTGGGGGGAGGCACTCATCACAGCAGTACATGTTTTGAACATGTCCCCAGCAGTCGCATTGAAAGGTAATGTTCCTAACCAAGCTTGGACAGGTAAAGAAGTGTCATACGAACACTTGCATGTCTTTGGGTGCAAAGCCTTTGTACACGTCCCAAAGGACGAGAGATCCAAGCTTGATGCAAAGACGCGACAATGTGTCTTTATTGGCTATGGTCAGGATGATTTCGGCTACAAACTGTATGATCAGTGGAGAGAAGAAAAGATCGTCAGGAGCCGTGATGTTGTCTTCGTTGAAGACCAGACCATAGAAGATATCCGAAAGGAGATGAAGACAATGCCCCAGCAATACAGAAATGTGAATCCAGAACCTCATACACCGGTGCCAGTACGAGTTGAAGATGAGGTTCCCAGACATGAGGGTACAGGTGATGAAGCTCCCAGAGATGATGATCATGATCAACCACCAGTACCAGAAGTTCCACCAACAGTTCCACAGAGAAGGTCAGACAGAGAGAAGCGACCTTCAACCAAATACTCTGCATATGAGTATGTGCTGCTTACTGACAGGGGAGAACCCGAGAGCTACCAGGAGGCTGTGGAAACAGAGAACAGAGAAAAGTGGGAGGAAGCCATGCAAGATGAGATGAAATCTTTGCATGACAATCACACTTTTGAGTTGGTGAAATTGCCAAGAGGCAAACGGGCTTTGAAGAACAAATGGGTGTACAGAGTGAAGCAACAAGAGCACACTTCACAACCCCGGTACAAAGCCAGACTAGTTGTTAAGGGATTCAATCAGAGGAAAGGCATTGACTTTGATGAAATTTTCTCTCCAGTTGTGAAGATGTCATCCATCAGAGTGGTACTCAGCTTAGCAGCAAGCCTCGACCTAGAAGTTGAGCAGATGGATGTCAAGACCGCATTTCTTCACGGGGATCTGGAAGAAGAAATTTACATGGAGCAACCAGAAGGCTTCAGAGTCAGCGGGAAAGAGGACTATGTGTGCAGACTCAGGAAAAGCCTATACGGTTTGAAACAGGCACCGAGACAGTGGTACGTGAAGTTTGAGTCAGTTATGGGGGAGCAGGGATACAAGAAGACCACTTCAGACCATTGTGTTTTCGTTCAGAAATTTTCTGACGATGACTTTATCATCTTACTGCTGTATGTAGATGATATGTTGATAGTTGGCCGTAATCAATCGAGGATTGATAATTTGAAGCAGCAACTGAGTAAGTCTTTTGAGATGAAAGACTTGGGGCCAGCTAAACAGATTCTTGGCATCAGGATCGGTCGTTATCGGAAAGCCAAGAAGTTATACTTGTCACAGGAGGAGTACATCGAGAAAGTACTTCAGAGATTCCAGATGGACAAGGCTAAAGCGGTTAGCACTCCTCTTGCTACCCACTTTAGATTGAGTACGAGACAGAGTCCCTCTACTGAGACAGAGAAGAGGAAATGAAACAGGTTCCACACACCTCAGCAGTGGGAAGTCTCATGTATGCCATGGTGTGCACGAGGCCAGACTCACACGCAGTTGGATTGGTCAGCCGGTTTATGTCAAACCCGGACGGGAGCACTGGAATGCGATCAAATGGATCATGCGGTATCTACGAGGCACATCCAAAATGAGACTATGCTTTGGAAGCAGCGACAAACCAGTGTTGATAGGCTACACCGATTCAGATATGGCAGGAGATGTGGATACCCGAAAGTCTACTTCGGGGTATCTGATTACTCTCTCAGGAGGAGCTGTGGCATGACAGTCTAGGTTGCAGAGATGTGTTGCACTTTCTACAACAGAGGCAGAATTCATTGCAGTTACAGAAGCTTGCAAGAATTGCTGTGGATGAAGACATTCGTCCAGGAATTGAGTTTCAAGCAGGAGAAGTACATTTTGTACTGCGATAGCCAGAGTGCTATCTATCTCGGTAAAAATTCTACATTTCATTCGAGGTCAAAACATATCGATGTGAGGTATCACTGGATACGGGACGTCCTGAGCTCAAGGCTGTTAGAACTCAGGAAAATTCACACCGACGACAACGGTGCCGATATGTTCACGAAGGTTTTACCGAAGGAGAAGCTTGAAATCTGTCGTGCCATAACCGGGATGACAAAACTCTCCACATAGTCAGAGTGGAGAGATTCAGAGAACTACGATTGGCTTGATCCCAACTCAGGGTACGTAGGCAGTCATACAGATGCAGCCAGGGGAGGATCCTTTTGAGGATCCGGTTTGGATGATTGATGGTCGACTCAGATTTTAGGACAAATCTTCACCGAGGGGGAGATTTGTTGGAGTCAGCAAGCAAACGTAACTTGTTGAAGAAGCAAGCGAAAGTAACTTGTTGAAAAGCAAGCGAAAGTAACTTGTTGAAGAAGCTGGCAAAAGTAAAACTTGTTGAAGAAGCTGGCAACACGGTTTTGGCACTATAAATTGAGCCTTCCCATATCATTGTTAGTATCCCATAAATCCCGAAATTGAGAGAATAGAGAGTAAAGAGGGTTGAGAGGTTTTTTGTAAAGTTTGTATAATAAACTTTGTAATTCTTTTGTTGGTAGTAATAAAAGAAGAGTTTTCCTCTCACATCTCCTCTATTGTGTGTGTTTTAATCACAACAATCCGGAGCAAAAAGGAGATCAAATCCAGAGTGTACATAAGCTGCATCAATGGCAATCAAGATTATTCTCATGTATCAATGGTAATCAAGAGAAATTTTGATTAAGACGGTTGTAGAAGGTGAATTTCGCCTACGACCTAGCATTGAGAATTTGTATATTGGGGCAGTAACGATCCTGTAAAATAAAGACAAAGTGAGCGCATAGTTTCTACTAGACCCGGCCAAGTTACCGGAACCGGAACGGAATTTTACCTGTTCGGTTAGGGTTCTTACCCCAAAGTAACCGGTAGGAACCACTGGAACCGTTCGGTTCCAGCGGTTCCTACGACTCCAACCAGAACCAAACGGTTCCGGTTGGACCCCAACGGCTCCCTAACCCAACGTTAATAAAAAAATAATAATAATAAATTGGGGATTTCCAAAACTACCCCTAATAATATTAATAAAATAGCTAATTTTAGGGGAATTTTAGGTATCACAAAAACATTCTAAAAATATATATATAAGGATCATTTTTCATTATTTCAATACACCAATTTTTCAATTCTCAATGGCAATCAAGATTATTCTTATGTATCAATGGTAATCAAGATTATTCTTAGTAATGCTAACAAAATTTTATGTTCCTATTTTCGCATGTTTAATGTTCTAATTTTCATATTTAATGTCATATTTTCATATTTAATGTCCAAATTTTAATGTTAATACTATATAGAGTAATAAATTTGTAATTTTCATGTTTGATGCCTTAATTCAATGTTCAATGCCATAAATTTCATATTTAATGCCCTAATTTCATATTTAATGTCTAAATTTTCAAGTTATTGTACTATTTTCATGTTTAATGCCATACTTTTCATGTTTAATATCCAAATTTGCATGTTAGTGCTATGAAATTTTAGATGAGCAATAGTACACATGTAATATCAAAATCTTATGTCATGTGTAAAAAATTTTCCATGTTCAATGCCTTATATTTTCATGTTAATTTAATGTCCTAATTTCATTTAATGCTTATAAATTTTCATGTTGGTGATTTTGCATAATTATAACCTCAATTTTCATATTTAATATCTAAGTTTTCATGTTAATGTTATAAAGGGCAATAAATTCGTAATTTCCATGTTTAGTATCTATTAATTTTCCATGTTTAATGCTCATTTTCATGTTCAATATCTTATTTCAAATTTAATGACAAAAACTTGCTAATAATTTTCGGGTTTGTAGATTTTGCATGTTTATTGTTCAGTTTTCATGTTTAATAACTAAAATTTCAAGTGGGACCCATCAACGTGAAATATTTTATCTGTATAGTAAAAGATAAAATTCACATTTAATGTCTATATTTTCACATTCAATGTCCCAAATTTTCATGTTTAATGTATAAAATTTCAAGTAACTGAATATTTAGGTAACCAGTTTTTGAATTTTTTGAAGCTTTTAAAAATTAAGATTTAGTCTCATCCTTTGGATTTTCATTGAAAGGCCGAGATTAAACCCATCAATCATCTCCAATACATTAGCAACGCCCAATACTTCTCTATGTGAGTGATAAGATTGATATTATATATTTTTGTGTGGATATGGATTTTTATATTGGGGAGAAAAATGAAGAGAAATAACAACTTGAAATTATTATTTTGCAATCCATTTGAGAAGCCATCAGAAGACGAGTGAAGCCTCGAAATAAAAGACAATACAAAAGATAACACACGTGTACAACCTCCATAACATTACTTTTGTTTCTATAAAACACTCATTAATGGAGGTGCCTTAATTTAGTTACTCATTGTATTTAGTCTCATGCGGCTAAATTTCAACACCAAATTTCCTTAGTCAAGTGCTGCACTAAGTTCGCCTAACTTAATAAGCTTTTCCTTCGCACACACGCAAGTCACTGTTGGCGACTTGGTCGCGTAATTGGATTTTGATGACGTCAACGCAATTGACGACTTCGACGTGCAAACACGAAGCAATACAAAAAGTGTCGAAGCATAAGGAGTGAAGAGCGAGAATGTGAAGACTAGCGGCAAATCGAAGATAATGATTAAGAGCTAAATTTTATTGTAAGTGAGTTTACTCAAGTGATCTAAAGCTCTTAGGAATCATACATTTTGCATCACTTGC
>SKCR01007101.1:0-24714 GCA_019454045.1 Zanthoxylum bungeanum
GGTTGAATACAGTCCAACTGTAATTAAAAAACACAATAAATATTAGTCCAACTAATATATATTTATTTGACGAATGATATATTGATGAGCGCTTATGGCAAGTGACTAACGAAATGTTGCAAATCTAATACTTGCCTCCCACTATTTTTCGCGAGCCTCTAACCCTCTGTGGATTACTCGGGAAACCTAGTTTTCTAGGGGGCTAGGATCCGTTAAATAACACACAATCTTGACTTTGGGCAACAAATTGTATGATACTTAACTAGGTAGATCTCTAAGATCAATTGGATCCCATCCAATTCCTAGATCTAGTAGGTGGACATCCAAGTCTGAAACATATATCTTATATATGCCAATATATCAAATATATTACCTAACTTTTCCTCTGAATCAACTAAGCCTTGGCTTTGGCACAAACAAACTTAATGATCCCAGTTAAGCGGAACCCATTGACATGGGGAAAGCTTCGTAATCAATGTCGATGGCAAGAAGTGATCTTGACTTTGGCCAACAAATCACGACTTAGACAGAACACCGATATGGAACAAAACTCTCATGATTCAAACACATCCGCAATTGACAAAGGTCTTGACTTTGGCCAACAAACCAATGCCAACTTTGGATCTTGAGTAAGAATCACTCAACGGAAGGAGGAAAAACCCTTAATATGTTTTGAGGGTTTTTCGCGTGAAATTGGCAACCAATTTTATCTTTGTTAAGGTCTCAGCATCATACACCCTTAACATGCATTCTAAATACATAATAAAGCGCGTAAAAATAAATAAATTAATAATGATAACGGATGGATATGTCCAAATTGTTCCTAGAACAAATCACTCCATTTCCTCCCCGGCTAGAACTATTCTAACTTCTACCCAATTACAAAATAACAATAAGAAACCTCATTACTTGAGGGGAATAGGTGAGAAGATAAATACAATGAGAGAAGAAGATAAAAGGCTGGACACGCAAGTCCAATTTAAATAAATTCTAAATTTATTACAATTTCCAAAATTGCCCTCGCCCTTCTAATATCCATCCGATATACATTATTCATACAACACATTCATGTATTCATACAAATCATGTTATTCAATCAACTAATCCAATTAATTAATCTTTGAATTAATGACCATCCAATGTCAAACAACGATTTGATTTGCATGAGTAAACTCGTTTTAGAATAAATACTCAAAGTAAGTATTCTTGAATTATATTGAACTACAACTTTAAATCCAATTTATTTGTATTCAATACAATTCCAATTTAATTCCAAATTAAATATATACACTTACTTATAAGCCTGAAAGACTTGGATTCCAAATCCAATCTTAATGGGTCTCAAAGGCCCAATAACATCCAATGTCATTTAAATTAAAGTCCAATGGGCTTTTAATTAATTCTTAAGGCATGGGCTTTGGCCATAATGGATCAAACCAAAATTCCAAGGCCCAATAAGAATCACCCTATTGCCTACAAATAATTTAGGCCCATTAGGCCCAATTAAATTCTTTAAAGGGCCAAGTGATGTATTTGGACTTTATGGAATTGATTTTGGGCCCAATTGGATCCAATCCAAAAGTCCAAAACCAAACTTAGTCAAACCAAGCCCATTAAGACCCAACATACACACTTTTAACCAATTGATAATTTAAAAGGCTTATTAACATAATTATAATATTCCAAATATCACAATTATTTTAATTAAAGTGTATTAGCCATGAATAATTAATTAAACTCAAATTTCCCAAATACCAATTAACTTAATTAATCATGCTTAATCCGTCAATTTATGCTCCAACACAAATTGAAGCCAAAACACATCATTTCATGCTCAACACAAAATGAATCTAATACATATCATTTCATGCTCAACATGCTCTTTGATTTTAACATAAACAGTTATTGACTTTGATTCTAATCTAATCAACCAACAATCAACATTTAAACATGCATTTAAACACATCATTTTATGTTCAAAATAAATTCAAAAAAAATGCCCAGTTCACTGCAGTTGGTTTCGGCCACACTAAGGAATTATAAAAAATTTGATCCAATCAATTTTTCTCAAATCTAATCATGCACAACTCTAAGTTAACATAATTCTAAGCATGCTCAAGCATCAATTTGAAGAAATCATATTCAAACACAAAAAGCCCAAAATTTTAGTTTCATGAACCCTAAAATTTTCATACTTCAAATTGGGCTCTTGATACCGTTGTTAGTGTTCCTAGAACATCCAAGGATCTAATAAGTATGTAAGGTGTTCATAAATTCAAAATAAGTTGCGGAAATACTTACAATGAACGGATTTGAGCTTTAAAATTTTGGGAGGAAAGATCTCCAAGATCCTTCCTTTGTTGATGATTCCAACTCTTGAAGTGGTTTCCCTATCACCTTAGTTGATTTCTACAAGTGCTAGCTTTGTTGATTTTGCAACAAAATCAAAGAGAGGAAGGCAAGAAGTTCACGCCCAAGTTGAGAGGATTTTAGGGTTTTTCATTCCAAATGTGTTACAAGTGTGTCAAGTGTGTGAGAGTTAGTTTGGTTTAAAAGGGTTTTACCCTTTTCACCCAACTTGGTAGTTGGGGTATTGGTTTTCTAAAACCAAAACCATGTAGAAAAAAAGCAAGTGGTATTGGCTTAAATGCCAACTACCCTCCCAACTACCACATTAAAGTGGGCCCCACATTGAATTCAAAATTCAAATGTCTCTACGAACATTTGTCGCGGCTCGGATCCTTTTAATCGATTAAACGATTTCGTCGCTAAATAATTAAATTTAATTTAATTAAATAACGATGCCTCGCAAATATATTACGAATGTCGTCTACGAAATTAATTCTAAATTAATTCATTCGTTCTATAAAGTCCGAATTTAATTTAGTAACGAAATCCAATTCATATTAAATATTCCGATATATTAATTTTAGCCCATACGAATAAATTAAATAGAAAAATCAAATTTACTATTAATTTATTTATCGATTAATTCCAAATTATCGCGTCTCCTCTTCCGAACACATTTAATCCCAGATTAAAAATACCTCAATTAATCCTAGATTAATTTCTCTCTCTTAATTAATCCCAAATTAATTCTAATTCGAATCAACTGTCATCGGTGAATCTTTGGGAAGCGAACCAAGAGATCCCTGGATATGTTGGCAGTAAATACGGTAATCGGATTATCCGAATACGTGCGTACCTCATACCACGTGCTTACTGATTTACAAAGACATGGTTGGCTTCTACCAAAGCACCGTGCCTACCCAATTCTCCAGAAATATTCTTACTGGAATATATAATCTATTGTCATGCGTAGTATATACTTGTATTGCGTATTGCGATCCAGTATCGAATGTCACGTTCTAGGCTGGGGCTGGATTGCGTCTGCCCCGTACGAAGCACATGTCGGATGTCTGGTAACTAGATCTATTATCGGATATACATGACCTAGCCATAATATCCCGATTACTGCAGACAGTACTTAAGAGCACTAGTACCGTATCCTACGTGACATCATCTCCACTACGACTGGAGTGATACTTCCGTCTTGACATCACACCCCAATACACTACGATTCTCAATATACCAGCAGAGGCATACACAGAACCGGGTTAAAGCCTGGACGACCAAAACGAAAGCATATTGATTGTCGGAAAGTTAGCGGTTGCAAGTCTCAGGTAAGACCAAATACACCTACCCTGATGTCGGACTTCCATAGACACATAGTCATACTACCAAATGGAATTCCGAGGGGTCTATCCAGAGAGAAGCTGTTTCCGTACCATGGTAAACACAACCTCCTATCACACTGCATAAGTATCCAATACTTAAATATATGAGAACTATGTCGTTGTGCTCCCACAACGCGCACAAGTGAATACTAGTCTATTCCGCATTATCGATGTCCAATCTCGATAATACTACGACTATGGATTATTTAATGATTTAATCTTCATTGACTGATACTGTCTCATATCATATCAATCCATGAACTAATCATATGGGACCTCCTATCATTTATACATCTAGGTGATCTAATCACAAATGATAAGAGTGCAATCTCCTTGTCACATAGTTAATTGTTACAACAACACCATGATCTGTACAAATAGTGACGCTATGGGTCATAATTGTCCCCACAATACTTCCATCTTGACATCCACACCAATACACTACGATTCTCATAAGTCTAGAAGAGGCGTACACATAACCTGTTTAAGTCCTGGACGGCCAAAACCAAAGCGTATTGATTGTCGCAAGTACTAGCGATGCAAGTCTCAGGTTAAGACCAAATACAACTACCCTATGATGTAGATTCCCAGACACATAGTCATACTACCATGGGATTCCGCGGGGTCTATCCAGAGTGAAGCTGTTTCCGTACCATCGTAAACAACAACCTCCTATCACACTTGCATAAGTATCCAATACTAAATATATTAGAACTATGCTGTTATGCTTCCATAACACGCACAAGTGCAATACTAGTCTATTCCGCATCATCGATGTCCAGTCTCGATAATACTACGACTAGGGATATTTAATGATTAAACCTTTATGGATTGATACTGTCTCATATCTGATAATCAGAACTAATCTTAAGGACTTTTATCATTTTATATTAAGTAATCAAATTACAAAATGATAAAATGCATTTCCATTGCTACATAATTAATTTGTACAAAAACCACAATGTCTTTTACAAATATTGACGCTATCGGTTATAATTGTAACAATCTCCTACCTGGCCTATAGCCAGTCACTCAAGCATCTAATACAGAATTATGTATATGTCGCTCAAATTTTTACTGAGGAATAACTTTCGTCAACGGATCAGCAATGTTGTCCTCTGATGCGACCTCTCGATCTTCACATCGCCACGATGTATGATCTCACGAATCAGATGGAAATTTCAAAGAACATGCTTGGATCATTGATGAGACCGTGGTTCCTTAGCCTGCGCTATAGCCCGTTATTGTCACAATACAATGGACGGGCTCAGCTGCTAACGACTACTCCAATCCAATTAGGAATTTACGGATCCAAACTGCTTTTGCTGCTTCAGCTGAAGCAATATACTCTGCTTCTATTGTTGAATCGGCAACAGTCTCTTACTTATAAAATTTCCAGCTTACTGTTCCGTTATTCAAACAAAATATGTACCCGGATTGCGACTTACAGTCATGTTTATCGGTTTGGAAACTTGCATCGGTATACCCAGTTACCTCAAGTTCTCCATCTCTATAGATTAAGAAAGCATCCTTAGTTCGTCTATGATACTTAAGGATATTCTTAACCGCCATCCAGTGACCATCACCTGGATCAGCCTGATAGCGACTACACATGCTCAAACATACGAGACATCAGGTCGCGTACATATCATGTATACATGATCGATCCGACAGCCGAGGCAAACGGTATCCGACTCATGTGTCTCTCTCATTTTGAGTTTTAAGACACATTCCTTAGATAGAGTGACGCCATGTGACACTGGCAACAGTCCCTCTTGGACTGATCCATGTTGAATCTCTTCAACACTTTGTCAATGTACGTGCTCTGGGATAGTCCAAGCAGCTTTCTAGATCTATCCCGATAGATCTTTATTCCTATAATAAAGACTGCTCTCCCAGACTTCATGGAGAATTTTAATGAAAGCCAATCTTTCACCGATTTTAACATGGGAATGTCATTGCCAATAAGCAATACATCATCAACGTAGAGGACAATGAAATGTCAGCGCTTCCACTAACCTTCTTATATACACAAGGATCATCCTCGTTTTGAACGAAATCATTCTTTTATGATCTCATCAAAACGTTGGTTCCAAGAATGTGATGCTTGCTTCAATCCATAAATGGATCGATTTAACTTACAAACCTTGTTTGCAAGTCTTCGTACGATAAAACTGTCAGGCTGTTGCATATAAACATCCTCCAAAAGGTTTCCGTTAAGGAAAGCGGTTTTGACGTCCATCTGCCATATCTCGTAATCGAAATATGCAGCAATAGCAAGCATTATCCTAATGGATTTAATCATGGCAACGAGTGAAAAAGTTTCGTCGTAATCGACAGCATGTCATTGACGATACCATTTCACTACAAGCCTAGCTTTGTACGTTTGTATGTTGCCATCCATGTCAATCTTCTTCTTGAAGACCCATTTGCAACCAATAGGCCTTACGCCTTCTGGTGCATCAGCTAGTGTCCAAACTTGGTTGGTGTACATGGAATCCATTTCAGAATTCATGACATCTTGCCATAAACCGGAGTCGATACCTTGTATCACTCCTCATACGTAGTCGGCTCGTCTTCCTCAAAAATAAATTATCCATATGAGGTGAGATCAGAACCCATACCTCTCATGTTGTTTTCTGACTCTCTCCGACCTACGCGGTCCTTGTTATTCAAAGATTGTGGTACAATCTCACATCCCTGATGGACTGTTCATGTTCCGTTAAGGATTCTGTGCCAGGAACAGTATCACTCCGATTTTCATCGAGTTCTACTTTCCTCCGACTTATCACTGCATTTAGAATTCATTCTCAAGGAAAACCGCATGTAGAGCAACAAATACTTGTTTCTCTTTTGGGTGATAGAAGTAATATATTTGGTTTCCCTAGGATATCCTAAAAAAATAGCATTTATCCAATTTGGGTTCAAGTTTGGTACCTTCCAAACGTTTGACATATGCCCAGCAACCCCAAATCTTCAGGAATGAGAAACCCGGTTTCTTTCCTGTCCATATTTCATACGGAGTCTGTTGAACAGACTTTGACGGAACCTTATTCAAAATAAGTATTGCATTGTTCAATGCATATCCCCAGAAGGAAATATGTAGCTCTGTGCGACTCATCATAGACCTTACCATGTCTAACAAAGTTTGTTTCTCCGTTCGGACACACCGTTTAATTGCAGTGTTCTGGGAGGAGTCCACTGTGAAATAATACCATATTCTTGAAGTAATCAAGAAACTCGTTTGCTTAAGTATTCACCACCATGGTCCGACCATAATGTCTTAATACTTTTGCCGGTCTGTTTTTCTACTTCGTGTCGAAACTCTTTGAATTTCTCAAAGGTTTCTGACTTGTGTCTCATAAGATACACATAACCATAACGTGATGCATCATCCGTAAAGGTTACGAAGTATTCATATCCACCTCTAGCCTGGCTAGACATGGGCCCACAAATGTCTCTATGAACAAGGGCTAACAGTTCGGTGGCACGTGCACCTTTACCACTAAAAGGTGATTAGGCATCTTGCCTAATAAACAAGATTCGCAGACGTCATATGAATTTGGATCAAATCCGTCCAAGTACCCACTCTTCGAAAGTGTGGATATACGTGTCGTGTTTATGTGTCCCAGACGACAATGCCACATGTAAGTTTCATCTTTGTTACTTACTTTAAGCCTTTTGTTTGTTACATTATATGTTTGAGATTGATTCATATTCAAAATATATTAGACCATTATTTACATCAGCAGTGCAAATTTCCATATCATTTTTATACATAAAACACCCAGTGTTTTTATAAATACAAAAGTATACCCACATTGGGCTAACATAAATGCAGAAATAATATTCCTAGTCAAACTAGGTATATAATAACAGTCTGATAAGTTAAGTACATGACCCGAGGACAGTTCCAAAACAAAATGCCAACGGCCAAAACAGCGACATGTTTCCCATTTCCAACGCGGAGGTCAATCTCTCCTGAGGCCAGTCTCCTGCTAATCTGCAGATCCTGCACATCAGTACATATATGAGTTCCACAACCAGAATCAAAAATCCAATTTTTAAAACTAGTAGTAGACATGTTTATTTCTATAACAAACATATCTGAAACCGATGCTTTACCCGCTTTGATTTCCTTCATCTGTGCCTTGTACTCGCGGCAGTCGCGCGCTTCGCTGACCCCGCTTGCGCCACTGCAAAAAACATCTTGGGATTTGTCCTTAGGTTTCCCAGAACCCTTTGAGATTTGGCCTTGCCCTTTCTTCTTATGCTTCTTCTTTTAACACCTTCACTCGCCTTGGGCCAAGCCCTTAGTCTGAGATGTCGAAGCAAAGTGCGCCTCGCGCTTCTTACCCTAAGGAGCTCCTTTTCTGCCTCACGCAGAGTGGACATCAACTCTCCAAGAGTTGGTCTTGGTTCAACATGTTGCAGTTCATGATGAACCCACTCCAAGTTTCAGGAGAGACTGTAGGATCAATTCTACTGAAGTCTCAGCCTCGAAGACTATGCCCATCTGTCCGAGCTGCTCAATGTCAGCAATCATCTATGACACATGGTGCTCAACAGACGTACCCTCTGACATTCGAGTGAGGAAGAGCTTCTTCTGCAACTCATATATTGCGATCTAAGGTTAGATCGGTGAAGATCATGCAACTTCGCCATCATCTCATAGGGATCCAA
The DNA here is from genome assembly GCA_019454045.1 of Zanthoxylum bungeanum. NCBI lineage: Eukaryota > Viridiplantae > Streptophyta > Magnoliopsida > Sapindales > Rutaceae > Zanthoxylum > Zanthoxylum bungeanum. Next base: position 8,421 of record SKCR01007101.1, read on the forward strand.
CCCCTTGTTTTGACGACGGAATTGCGGAGTCATAGCAGCAAGCATTACCGATTTCAGTCGCATTGTCATCACTATGAGTCTTCCAAAGCTCTAGCTCAAGCAACTGATCAGGTCGGGGCTTAGGCCCAAGAGGTCACTGTATAGTGTAGAGTAACTTCCCGGATCCCAGAACAATTTTGAGATTCATATCCCAGTCTTAAAAGTTTGTGCCATTAAAGACGTTGTCGCCCATGACAATATCCCTAATGCTTAACTTTCATGTCATCTTAACCGCAATAGTCCACTATTCGATTAATGATGTATGGTACAGTATAACTGTTACAAGAAAAATAATAATGTATTAGTCCAACTAATAAAAATAAATAAGACGAAATAATTGGAAAGCGCGTAAAGCTATATTTGAACGAAATTGCTAATTCAATACTAGCCTCCCCTATTTTTCGGCGAGCCTCTAACCCTCTGTTGAGTACTTGAGAAACCTAGTTTCCTAGTGGGCTAGGATCCCGTTAAATAACACACACCTTGACTTTGGCCAACAAGCTGTATGATATTTAAATAGGTAGATCTCTAAGATCAATTGGATCTCATCCAATTCCTAGATCCGAAGTGGACCTCTTAGTCCGAAACATATATACAATATATATGCCAATATATCCAATATATTTTCTAACCTTTTTCCTCTTAATCAACTAAGCCTTGGCTTTGGCACAACAAGCTAAATGATTCCAGTTAAGTGGAACCCATTGACTTTGGAAAGCTTCGTAATTGATGTCGATGGACAAGAAGTGATCTTGACTTTGGCCAACAAATCACAACTTGGACAAGACATACAATATGGAACAAAGCCTTCATGATTCAAACACATCCGTGATGGACAAAAGTCTTGACTTTGGCCAACAAACCAGTGCCAATCTTGGATCTTGAGTAAGAATCACTCAATAGAAGGAAAACGCTTAATATTTATTGAGGTTTTTTCGCGTAAATTGGCAACCAATTTATTATCTTTGTTAGGTCTCATCATACACCCTTAAGCATGCATTCTAAAAGCATAATAAGCGCGTGAGAATAAATTAATAAGCGGATGCGGATGGGATTCACAGATTGTTCCTAGAATAAATCACTTCATTTCCTCTCCCCGGCTAGCATTATTCTTACTTCTACCAATTACATAATACAATTAAAGAAACCTCATTAACATTGAGGGGAAAGTAGGGAGAAGAGAATTACAAAGAATCAAGAGAGATAGGCTGGACACGCAGGTCCAATTTAAAAATTAAAATTTACAACAATTTCCAAAATTGGCCATTTCCCTTCTAATATCCATCTGATATACATTACTCATTCAACACATCCATGTATTCAGACAAAGCATGTTATTCAATCAATCTAATCCAATCCATTATTAATCTTGAATAAAGTGATCATCCAATGTTCAAACAACGATTTGATTTTGCGCGAGTCCACTCGTTTAAGAATAAGTACTCAAAGTACGAATTCTTGAATTATATCAAACTACAATTTAAATCTAATTCAATATGTATTCAATACTAATTCCATATTTAATTCTAAATTAAATAACTACACTTTTTAATGTGCCTTTACGACTTAGATTCCAAATCTAATCTAAATGGGTCTCAAAGCCCAATTAACATCCAATATAGTTTAATTAAAGTCCAATGGGCTTTCAATTAATTTCTTAAGGCATGGACTTTGGTCAATATGGGTCAAACCCAAATACCAAAGCCCAATTAAGGAATCACCATATTTGCCAAGAAACCAATTTAGGCCCATAAGGCCCAATTAAACATAAAAGGCCCATTGTCATATTTGGACTTAATGGAATGATTAGGCCCAATTTGGATCCAATCCAATTGACCTAAACCAACTTGGCCCAACCAACCCATTAGGCCCAAATACAACATTTAAAGCCCAATAATTAAATTCTAAAATTCCAAATTTCATAATTTAATTAATTAAAGTGTATTACATTAATTAATTATCTAAATTAACATTTCCAAAATACTAATAATCAATTAATCATGTATTAATTTTTCCAACACATGTCCAACATTATTGAAACAAAAAATCATTTCATTTCATGCTTACTAGGTCACCGGCATTTGAGGGTTTTTATATTCGATTCCGATTTCAATCCGATTGAATCTTAAATCAATAAAATCAACATATATATATCTTTCAACTCATCCAATGATCAAAAAACAAAAAATACCATGACATTAGGGTTTATCATACATTCGGCCATCATGCAAAAATTGGGGAAAATTAATCCAATTCAATTTTCTTCAAATTGATCACATATAACTCCACATTATCCATATACAAGCATTCTCAAATAAACAATTTGGTTAAATCATGCTCAAATCAAATTTACCCAAATTTTACCCTAAATTCAATTTGCATGCTTATTCAAGGCTCTGATACCATTGTTGGTCTCTAAGACAATCCAATATCATAATAAGCTATGAAAATAAAGTGAATACATAAAGAAGTATGGCGGAATCATACTTACAATGAACGGATTTAGGATGCGTCAATACAAAACTTTTGCTTCAAGTTTTCGGCCAAGCTCCAAGCTTTATGCTTTGATTCCAAGCTTTTGGAATGGTTTCCCTATCACCTTGGATGATTGATTTGAGTGCTAGCTCTTGAAGATTTGCAACAAATCTTCAATATTTCCTCCTTGAAGCTCACGGCCAAGAAGAGAAAAATGGGGAGATTTTGTTTCCAAAATGGGCGTGAAAGTGAGAGAGAGATGTGAGTGTGTTGACTTGTGTATTGATTTCAAAAATCAAATAATCATATACCAAACATGTGGTATTAGTCAATCAAGCCATCAACTTTAGGAAGTGTGTTGAACAAGTCTTCACTAACTTCACCAAAACCCATCAATTAAAGTGACAAATGATGTGATATGTGGGCCCCACTTGATTCAAAATCCGAGTGGGCCTGCAAACACTCTCGGGCTCTGGTTCGCTAATTCTGAATTAACGAATTATCCTATGCGACGTAATTAAATCAAATTTAATTAAATAATTATACCAAGCAAAATTACTATTCACATCGCTCTCTAATTAATTCTAAATTAATTCGTTTACCCGAATTAAAATCCAATTTTAATTCTGCGTCGAAATCTAATTTCGTTTAATATATCAAATATATTATTTTATCGATTAATTCCAAATTAATCGTTCTCTCTCTTCAAATAGTATTTTATCCTAGATAAAATCTGTCCGTAATTAATCTCAGATTAATTATGCTCGAATCATACATCATCGGTGAATCTTCGGGAAGCGACCCAAGAGATCCCTGGATATGTTGGCAGTAAATCCGGTCGTCGGACTATTCGAACATATACGTACCTCATACTACATTTTTACCGATTTACAAGACATGGTTGGTTTCTAGCAAAGCACCGTGCCTACCCAATTCTCCAGAAATATTCTTAATGGAATATGTCATCTATATCAGGCGTAGTATACGTAGTATTGCGTATTGCAATCCAATATCGGATGTCACATGAAAGGCATGGGGCTGGAATAATGTCTGCCCCATACGAATTATATATCGGATTACAAGCAACTAGTATCTTTAATCGGATAATCATGACCTTGTCATATTATCCCGATGGTTGCAACCATTTGGAGTACCAGTTATGTATCCATGCGTGATCATCATCTCCATATGACTGAAGTGATACTTCTATCTTGACATCACACCCAATACACTACGATTCTCAATAAGCCCAGAAGAGGCATACACAGAACCTGTTAAAGTCCTGGATGACCAAAACCAACGCGTATTGATTGTCGCAAGTACTAGCGATGCAAGTCTCAGGTTAAGACCAAATACACCTACCCTGATACGAATTCCCATAGACACATATTCAGACTACCAATGGGATTCGATGGGTCTATCTAGAGCGAAGCTGTTCCCGGTCCAACGACTAATAGAACCTCCTATCACACTTGCATAAGTATCCAATACTTAAATATATGAGAACTATGCTGTTACGCTTCCATAACACGCACAAGTGCAATACTAGTCTATTCTGCATCATCGATGTCCAGTCTCGATAATACTATGACTAGGGATATTTAATGATTAAACCTTTATGGATTGATACTGTCTCATATCTTATCATCCGGAACTAATCATAAGGACTTTTATCATTTATATATTTAAGTAATCAAATTACAAAATGATAAAATGCAATTTCCATTGCTACATAATTAATTTGTACAAAACCACAATGTCTTTTACAAATAGTGACGCTATGGGATATAATTGTCTAACAGATTTAAAATTCCATTCTTAATCAGTCTATCTATCCGGTAAAGGTTAATGTGACCAAGTCTAAGGTTTCATAGATATGTGTCATCTTGAGAAATATTTTGCTGTTTCGTTTTAGATATTTCAATCTTAAACATTTCAGTATTAAACAGTGATTCATGCATTAACGGCCTTCATACATATAGATTATTCTCAGAGTTTCTTGTGCATATTGTTTATCCATTTCTACTAATAATAACTGATTTATTTTTAAATGAAATAGAGAAACCACTTCCATGAGTTTTGTTACAGAAATCAAATTCCTACGAAAACTATGAATATAAAGCACATCATTCAAACATAAATATTTTTTTTTTAATTTAAATTGGAAACTCCCACTGCTCTAGCTGAAACAACATCCTCTGTCCCAACTCTCTGTTGGACAGTTATGACCCATAGCGTCACTATTTGTACAGATTATGGTGTTGTTGTACAAATTAACTATGTGACAAAGGAAATTGCTTTCTTATCATTTGTAATTAGATTACCAAGATGTATAAATGATAGGAGGTCCTTATGATTAGTTCCTAGATTGAGATGATATGAGACAGTATCAATCCACGAAGGTTTAATCATTAAATATCCATAGTCAGAGTATTATCGAGATTGGACACCGATAATGCGGAAAATACTAGTATTACATTTGTGCGCATTGTGAGGGCATAACGGCATAGTTCTCATATATTTAGGTATAAGATACTCATGCAAATGTAGTAGGAGGTTGTGTTTTACCGATGGTACGGAAAATAGCTTCGCTCTGGATAGACCCCTTGGAATTCCATTGGTAGTATGACTATGTGTCTATGGAAGTCCGAATCAGGGTAGGTGTATTTGGTCTTAACCTGAGACTTGCACCTCTAATTCTTGCGACAATCAATATACTTTGGTTTTAGGTCATCCAGGGCTTTAACAGTTCTGTGTACGCCTCTGCTGGGTATATTGAGAATCGTAGTGTGTTGGGTGTGATGTTGAGACGAAAGTATCACTCCAGTCATAGTGGAGATGATGGTCACGTAGGATACAGAACTGATTCTCTTATATGCTGCAGCTATCGGGATATTATGACTAGGTCATGTTTATCTGATTATAGAGACTAGTTGCCACAGATCCGATATGTGCTTCGTATGGGGCAAACAAATTTCCAGCCCCATACCTTGCACGTGACATCCGATACTGGATCAAAATACGCAATACTACGTATACTACACCTAATATAGATCACATATTCCTGTAAGGATATTTCTGGAGAATTGGGTAGGCATGGCGCTTTGCTGGAAGCCAACCATGTCTTGTAAATCGTACAAACGTAGTACTAGGTACTTACGTGTTCGATAGTCCGACGATCGGATTTACTGCCAACATATCCGAGGATCTCAGGGTGGCTTCCAGAAGATTCACCGATGACGTATGACTCGCACTTTATTAATCTGGGATTAATAGATGAGAGAGAAAATTAATCTGGGATTAATTACGGAGATATTTTATCTGGGATAAAATATTAATTAAAGAGAGAGAACGATTAATTTCGAATTAATCGATAAAATATATATTCGATATATTATACGAAATTGGATTTCGACGCGGAATTAAAATTAGATTTTAATTCGGACGAACGAATTAATTTAGAATTAATTCTTTAGCGACGTGAATAGTGATTTTGCTAGGCATAATTATTTAATTACGTCACAACGGAAAATTTGTTAATTTGGAATTAGCGAACCTGAGCCCGGGAGTATTTGCGAGCGCACTCGTATTTCGAATTCAAGTGCAGCCCGTAAGTCACATCAAGCGTCAAACCATTAGTCACATCAAGCGTCAAATCACATGTCACTTTGAGTGATGTGACAACTTGTCACTTGATTGATTGATGGAAGTGGTTGGAAAGCATTAATTGCTTTTGGCTCCAAAATTGTATTTGACTTTTGGAAAGGCTATTACAATAATTTTGGATTTGATTTTTGTGTATTAGATACAAAAACCTAATACAACACACTTATACTCTCTCTCTCTCCCTTACACGGTTTTGGAGCCACTTTCCCTCCTCTCTCTCTCTCAGCCTTGGGCCATTTTTCTTCTTCTGTTTTGCTCACTGCCGACACATGAAGAAGAAGCAAGATGATGATTTTGTTGCAAAATCAAGAGTGCTAGCACTCAATGGAGACATACAAAGGTGATAGGGAAACCCACTTGTGAGCTTGGAATCACCACACAAAAGCTTGGAGCTTAGAGGACCAAGATGGCCGAAAATTTGAGGAGCAAAAACCAGTCACTGCCGTGAGCCACCTTGGAGGGAGCTTGAAGTTTTTTTCTTCGTCGCATCACCTCAACTGCTCAATGTAAGTATTCCACAACTTCCTTTGATGTATTCATACATGTTTCTTGCTTGATAATGTTCCACGGGACCGTAGATTTTCCCAACAATGGTATTAGAGCCAATATTGAGCATGAAACTTTTTAGGGTTAAAATTAGGTAAATTGTATTTGAGCATGATTGATAAAATTACTTGATTGAGTATGCTTAAATGAAGTTTAATTGAAGTTTGATTGGATCAATTTCATGAAAATTTGATTGGATCATTTTTGGCCCAAAAAGTAGGCTTGGCCGAAAATACATGAACCCTAAATGTCTTGGAATTTTTTATTTTGATTCATTGGATGACTTGAAATCAATTGGGAATGTTGAATTAATGTTGAATTGGATTTAATTGGATTGAATTCGAATTGGACATAAAATTGCCCAAATTACCGAGACATGTAAGCATGTAAATGGGTTTGATTTTTGATCAATTGTGTTGGACACTAATTGTTGTTAATGAGCATGATTAATTAGGCTAATTGGTGTTTTGGAAATATTTATTTGGGTAATTAATTATGCTATACACTTTGAGTAATTATATTGTGAAATTGGAATTTTGGAATTTAATTAAATTGGGCTTAAATTGGATTTGGGCTTGTAAAGTTGTTATTGGGCTTAAATGGGCTTGGTTGTACCAAGATGGGTTTAGGCTAAATTGGTTGGATCCAATTGGGCCCAAAACCATTTCCATAAAGTCCAATTATGACTTAATGGACCTTTAATATTTTAATTGGGCCTAATGGGCCTAAATTGATTTATAGGCTTATGAGGTTATTCCTTTATTAGACTTTGGTTATTGGGTTTGACCCAAGTTGACCAAAAGTCCATGCCTTATGAAATTAATTAAAAGCCCATTGGACTTTAATTAAATTTAACATTGGATGTTAATCGAGCTTTGAGACCCGTAACGATTAAATTTGGAATTTAAGTCGTAAAGGTTTGTTAATAAAGTGTAATATTTAATTTGGAATTAAATAAATGAATTAGCATTAAATACAAGTTAAATTTAATTTAATTTTGTAGTTTAATTTAATTCAAGAATTCGTACTTTGAGTACTTATTCGCAAAACGAGTTGGACTCGCGCAAAATCAAATCGTTGTTTGAACATTGGATGGTCAATAATATTCAGATTAATTAATTGGATTAGATTGATTGATAACATGCTTGTGTGAATACATGGTTGCGATGCATGAATAATGTATATCAGATGGATATTAGATGGGTGGGGCAATTTTGGAAATTGTTGTAATAATTTAGAATTTATTAATTGGACCTGCGTGTCGAGCCTATTACCTCCTTTCTCATTGTATTTCTCTTCTCACATATTCCCCTCAATGTAAATGAGGTATCTTTAGAAGTGTTATGTAACAGGTAGAAGTAATACTTGTGCTAGCGGGAGAGAGGAAAGGAGAGAGAGAGATGTGTTCTAGGAACAATGTGTTAAGTATCCATCCGCATATCATTATTATTTATTTACGCGCCTTATTATGTGTTTAGAATGCATGTTTAGGGGTGTAGGATGATGAGACCTTAACAAAGATAATAAATTGGTTGCCAATTTGCACGCGAAAAACCCTCACAAAATATTAAGCGTTTTTCCTTCCATTAAGTGATTCTTACTCAAGATCCAAGACTGGCATTGGTTTGTTGGCCAAAGTCAATACCTTTTTTCCGTCGAGGATGTGTTTGAATCACGAAGGCTTTGTTCCATATTGGTGTCTTGTCCAAGTTGTGATTTGTTGGCCAAAGTCAAGATCACTTCTTGTCCATCGACATTGATTACGAAGCTTTCCATGGTCAATGGGTTCCGCTTAACTGGGATCACTAAGTTTGTTGTGCCAAAGCCAAGGCTTAGTTGATTCAGAGGAAAAAAGGTTAGGTAATATATTGGATATATTGGCATATATAAGATATATGTTTCGGACTTGGATGTCCACCTACTGGATCTAGGAATTGGATGTGATCCAATTGATCTTAGAGATCTACCTAGTTAATTATCATACAATTTGTTGGCCAAAGTCAAGATTGTGTGTTATTTAACGGAATCCTAGCCCACTAGGAAACAAGGTTCCCGAGTACTCCACAGAGGGTTAGAGGCTCGCCGAAAAATAGTGGGAGGCAAGTATTAAATTTGCAATATTAGTTTAGTAACTTGCCATACGCGCTCATTTCAAATATTTTGTCAAATAAATTATTTATTAGTTGGACTAATAATTAATGTTGTTTTAAATAAAACAGTTGGACTGTATTCAAACTATTTCAATTAATAGTTGATTTTATAATTGGATTATAGTAATCAATATAATTGAATTTAATCAATTAAATTATAGTTGATTATATAGTTGGACTATAGTAATCATTATAATAAATAGTATATAAAATCGTTGATTAAATAGTTGGATTATAAGAATCAAGATAATTGAAAGATTAGTGTTTAAAACATAATCCTGGGTGAAAATGTATTTAAACGACTTTAATTTTCAAATTGGGAATAATGTTTCAGGATGGTCCTGGAAACTAATAAGTTACTTTATTTGATAAAATAACATATTAGGCCTAAGCCCGAAGTTAAGCAAATAGTAGAGCATGATATTTGGAATATTCATGTGATGATAACTTTAGTGCTTAATCCATTATGCTTGCCAGTTAGACTCCTTAATTTCTTAATCAGAACTAAGGATTAGATCCTTAAAGTATGATAATAAAATTGAAGGATCTTCATAGATCTAATTTTAGATCTTTGAAGTACTAAAATTGCAATAGTAAACTCTTGGAGAGTTAATGGCTAGACTCAATGAGACAAAGCCAAAGTTTGCAATAAGGCAAGAAGCTCAAGGCGCATCTTATTTCGATATTCTAGAAGGCCAAGGCTTGGCCAAAGGCTTCTGGGTGTGGAAAAGGGGCAAAGGCAAAGTCATTATAATCTTCTGGGAAGACAAAAGACATATCCCAAGAAGTCTGCCTAAATTGTGGCAAACGGGGACACGGAAGCGTGACTGCCGTATGGACAAGGCAGACATTAAGGAATTGAAAACGGTGCAAGGCTCCAACTTCAAATATGTTTGTCATAAACATGTTCACTACTAGTATTAAAATTGGATTTTAGATACTGAGTGTGATACATAAATATGTACTGGTGTGCAGAATCTGCTATGAGCAGGATACTGACTTCAGATGAGATAGATCTATGAATCGGGAATGGGACGAAAGTTGTTTGTTTAACCGTAGATACCTAAGTTTAGGAACTACCCTTCGGGTGTGTACTTAAATTAGTAAACTGTTAAAATGTAACTAGTTTGACTAGAAACATTATCTCTATATCAGAGTATAATCCGTTGCGGATATACCTTTATATTCTAGAACACTAAAGTGTTTTATTATATAACGATGATATTGAGATAAACACATTAGATGTGAATAACATTATTTATATTTTGAATATAAAAAAATCTCGAACATATGACATGACAAACAAATAGCTCAAACTGATTTAATCAGTTAAGACTTACTTGTGGCATTGTTGTCTGGGACACAACAAACAAGAATCGTATATCCACACTTTCGAATAGTGGATACTATAACGGATTTGATTCTATTCAAATGATGTCTACGAATCTAGTTTATTGGGTAAAGTGCCTAAAATAATATTTACTTGGTAAAAGTGTAAATACCATCGATATGTTAGCCCTTATTCATAGTGAAGTAAGATAGAGGTCGATATGAATGTTTCGTGACCTTTATGGATGTGTCATCGCGTTATGGTTATGCGTTTCTCTTGAAACACGAATCAGAAACTTTTAGAGTTTGACACGAAATAGACAAACAGAATCGGCTAAAGTATTAAACCATCAGGTTAGACCATGATGAAAATACTTAAGCAATAAGTTTCTCAAATACTTGAAAGAGTGCAGTATTCTTTCAATGAGGACTCCTCCCGGAACACGTCAGTTTGACGGTGTGTCTAAAGGGAGAAACCGAATTTTGGTGGACATGATAGGGTTAATGATGAGTCGCTCTGAGCTACCATTTCCTTCAACGGATACGCATAAATAGTGCATAACTTATTTTGAATAAGGTTCCATAAAAACCTGTTTGACAGACTTTATATTAGATATAAACAGGAAGAAACCGGGTTTTCTCATTCCTGAATATTTGGGTATGCTGGGCATATGTTTGGATGATACCAAAATAAAACCCAAATCGGATAAGTGCCTCAATTGTGGGTTATCCTAGGGAAACCAAAGTATAGTACTTATACATCTCACAAGAGAATAATGTAATGGTTGCTCGCCATGCGATTTTCCTAAGAGGAATACCTATATGCAGTGGTAAGTGGGAGGAAAGTAAAACTCGATGAAAATCGGAGTAATACTATTCCAGGCACCTATTCCTTAATGGAACACAAATAGTTCATCAAGGATGAAACTATACCAATAATCTTCAAATACACAAGGACCGCGTAAGTCGGAGAGAGTCAGAAAACAACCTGAGAGGTATGGGTTTCTGATCTCTCCTCATAAAGATGTCAATCTTATTGAGGAATACGAACTGACTACGTAAGAGGAAGTGATACAAGGTATCGACTCCCTACTATGGCAAAGTGCCATGATATCCGAAATGGATCTCATGTATACCAACTATGTTTAGACACTGGTTGATGTACCAAAAAGCATTGTGCCTATTGGTACTATATAAGTCTTCATGGAAGACATACATGGAAGGCAACATACAAACGTACTAAGCTAGGCTTGTAGCGAAAGGGTATCGTTATCATATTGTGTTGATTACGAGGAAACCTCTTACCTGTTGCCATTGGTAAATCCATTTGGATAATGCTTGCTGATGCTGCATGTTTCATTCAAGAAATATGGCAGCTGAACGTCAAAATCGCTTTCCTTGGAAACGGAAACCTTTTAGAGGATGTTTACAACATCCTGACAGTTTTGTCGTACGAAACTAGCAAACAAGGTTTGCAGGTTATTCGATCCATTGATGGATTGAAGCAAGCATAGCGTTCTTGGAATTATCTTTTTGATGTAATCATAATGGTGTATGATTTAATTCAAAATGAAAATGATTCTTGTGTATATAAGGAGGTTAGTTGGAGCACACTGAAAGTGAATGTCCTTTTGTGTATAATCCTGCATAATCTCGAATGTTATCAGTTCCGGTACGTAGACCAAATAATACAATGCAAGCAAAAGTTCCTAGATTCATGGAGATATAGAACAGCATATAAGTTATCATGCTCGCATATCCACCATTTGAGTCTCCAACAATTATTCCAATAATTACATATCCGATTTGACCTATGGACGAATATGCAAGCATACGTTTCATGCTTGTTTGAGTAATAGCAATGAGATTCCCCAATATCATGCTAAGAATAGCTAGGATTTCCAGAAGAAGATGCCATTCGTTGATGAGAAATAAAAAGGAATATCGAAAATTCGAGTGGCTGAAGCTTGAAGCAGCTACTTAAGTAAAGTAACAGAAAGAAAAGCAACGACTGGAGTGGGAGAGTCAGAGTCGAAAAGAGGATTCCTCACTTCTTTCTCTCATTCAAAACCGTGCATGAGACTTTCATCTCGCACGGCTCCTAAGTGATAAAAGAAGTGACTGGGATCACTGCTGCAAGTTTCCAAACCGATAATAAAGACTATAAGTCGTAACAACGGTACTATAAAGTTTGAATAACGGAACAGTGAGCTGGAAATCTTCCAAGCAAGATACTGTTACCGAATAAACAACAAAAGCGGGTTATTGCTGCAGCTGAGGCAGCAATAGAAGCCATTTGGGTCGATAATAAATCTAATTAGATTAGAGTAGTTTTGTTAGCAACTGAGCTAGGCTACAGCGCAGGCTAAAGAATTAATGGTCTCATCAACGATCCAGATATTGTTAGGAAAAATAACCAAGCCCCAAGATCAACAAGAGCAAACAAAATATATATAAATGAATGAACAATATTGAAGTATGGCGGAATCATACTCACAAAAATCGGAATGCGGATGCGTTGATGAAATGAAAACTTCTCCTTTGTGCAGTGATGAATTCGGCCAAGGTGGAAAGTGCAGCTCCAAGCTTTGTTTGATCCTCCCAAGCTCAAGGATTAGTTTCCCATAACACCTTTGTATGATCCCTTGAAGGTGCTAGCCTTTGTTGTGATTTTGAATGCACAACTTCTTCAAATCTTGCCACAAAAATTGAAGAAATTGAGAGCCCAAAACTGCATGTAGTTTCGGCAATGTGAGAGAGAGAGAGGAGTTTTTTTATTTTTGTTACAAAAAATCAATTTATATTTATGCCATAATATTTATTAAATTAATAATAAACTTATGACACAAATCATGCAATGGCTTAGAGTGTCAAACACTCAAACTCCATGCAAAACCATTGAGTGTATTGTACACTATCACCATGCAATGTATTAACAATTAAATAATGCATAAAATGACATGTGTCATGTGGGCCCTACACGTTTCCAAATGGAAGTGGGCCCACGCACACTCACGCGTTCGGGTTCGATATTTCCGAAAACCGAACTTACGTCGCGACGTTAATTAAATCGAATTTAAATAAATAATTGCTCCTAGCGAATTATTATTTACGTCGCTAACGAATTAATTCTAAATTAACTCGTTTGCCCGAATTAAAATCTAATTTTAATTTCGCGTCGAAATCGAATTTCGATTATTATATCGAATATAATAATTTTACGATTAATTCCAAATTAATCGTTCTCTCTCTTTGTATAGTACTTTATCCAAGATAAAGTCTCTCCGTAATTAATCCAAGATTAATTGAGTTTGAATCATACGTCATTGGTGAATCTTCGGGAAGCGACCCAAGAGATCTCCGGATATGTTGGCAGTAAATACGGTCGTCGGATTATCCGAACACGTACGTACCTCGTACTACGTTTTTACCGATTCACAAGACAAGGTTGGCTTCTAGCAAAGCGCCATGCCTACCCAATTCTCCAGAAATATTCTTATAGGAATATAAGATCTATATCAAGCGTAGTATACCGTAGTATTGCGTATATCGAACCAGTATCGGATGATCACATGTTAGGCCTGGGGCTGGAAATGTGTCTGCCTCGTACGAAACATATATCGGACATCAAGCAACTAGTCTCTTTAAATCGGACAATCCTGACCTGGTCATATTGTCCCGACGGTTGCAACCTTTTATAGTACTAGTAGTACTTCTGTGTCCTGCGTGATCATCACCTCCATATGTCTGAAGTGATACTTCCATCTCGACATCACATCCAGTACACTACGATTCTCGATAAACCCAGAAGAGGTGTACACAGAACCGGTTAAGGTCCCCAACCACCAAAACCAAAGTTTACCGATTGTCGCAAGTACTAGCGATGTAAGTCTCAGGTTAAGACCATATACACCTACCCTGATGCGGCCTCCCATAGACACGCAGACATACTACCAATGGGATTCCGCGGGGTCTATCCAGAGCGAAGCTGTTTTCCGTACCATCGGTAAAACACAACCTCCTATCGCACTTGCATAAGTATCCAATACTTAAATATATGAGAACTATGCCGTTGTGCCCTCACAACGTGCACAAGCGCAATACTAGTCTATTCCGCATTATCGATGTCCGATCTCGATAATACTCCGACTAGGGATATTTAATGAAAACCTTTATGGATTGATACTGTCTCATATCATCTCAATCCGGTATTAATCATATGGACTTTCGCCATTTATATATCAAAGTAAATAATATTACAAAACGGCAAAAGGCAATTTCATTATCACAAAGTTAATTTTGTACAATAATACAATATCATTTACAAACAGTGACGCTATGGGACATAATGTCTAACAATCTCCCACTTGGCCTATAGCCAGTCACTCAAGCATCTAATACCCGAACTATGTATGTGTCGTTCAAAAACTTGCTGAAGAACAGCCTTCGTCAGCGGATCTGCAATGTTGTCATCTGATGTGACCTTCTCGACCTTTACATCGCCACGATGTATAATCTCCCGAATCAGATGGTAACGTCGAAGAACATGCTTGGACTGTTGATGAGACCTTGGTTCCTTAGCCTGTGCTATAGCCCCGTTATTGTCACAATACAATGGAACGGGCTCAGCTGCTAACGGAACTACTCCTAATCCGATTAGGAACTTTCGGATCCAAACTGCCTCCTTTGCTGCTTCAGATGCAGCGATGTACTCCGCTTCTGTTGTTGAATCGGCAACAGTATCTTGCTTGGAAGATTTCCAGCTCACTGCTCCGTTATTCAAACAAAAAATGTACCCGGATTGCGACTTGTAGTCATCCTTGTCGGTTTGGAAACTTGCATCGGTATACCCAGATACCGCAAGTTCTCCACCTCCATAAATTAAGAAAGCATCCTTAGTTCGTTTAAGATACTTAAGGATATTCTTAACTGTTATCCAGTGAACTTCACCTGGATCGGCCTGATAGCGACTGCACATGCTCAAAGCATATGAGACATCAGGTCGAGTACATATCATGGCATACATGATCGATCCGACTGCCGAGGCGAACGGTATCCGACTCATGTTGTCTCTCTCTTCCTGAGTCTTAGGACACATGTCCTTAGACAGAGAGGTACCACGTACCATTGGAACCAATCCCCTCTTGGATTGTTCCATGTTGAATCGCTTTAACACTTTATCAATGTATGTACTCTGGGAGAGTCCAAGCAGCTTTCTAGATCTATCCCGGTAGATCTTTATTCCAAGAATAAAGGCTGCTTCTCCCAGATCTGTCATGGAGAATTTTAATGAAAGCCAAGCTTTCACCGACGTTAGCATGGGAATGTCATTGCCTATAAGCAATACGTCGTCGACATAAAGGAAAATAAAAGTAAGTGCTCTCCCACTAACCTTCTTGTATACACAAGGGTCATCTGCGTTTTGCACGAAATCATATTCTTTTATGATCTCATCAAAACGCTGATTCCATGACCGTGATGCTTGCTTCAATCCATAATGGATCGATTTAACTTACAAACCTTGTTTGCAAGTCTAGGTACGATAAAACCGTCAGGCTGTTGCATATAAACATCCTCCAAAAGGTTTCCGTTAAGGAAAGCGGTTTTAACGTCCATCTGCCATATCTCGTAATCGAAATATGCAGCTATTGCAAGCATTATCCGAATGGATTTAATCATGGCAACGGGTGAGAAGGTTTCGTCATAATCAATACCATATTGTTGACGATACCCCTCGCTACAAGCCTAGCTTTGTACGTTTGTACGTTGCCATCCATGTCGGTCTTCTTCTTGAAGATCCATCTGCATCCAATAGGCTTTACGCCTTCTGGTGCATCAACCAGTGTCCAAACTTGGTTGGCGTACATGGAATCCATCACGGACTTCATGGCTTCTTGCCATAAAGCGGAATCGATATTTTGTATCGCTTCCTCATACGTAGCCCGCTCATTATCCTCAATAAGATTAATATCTACATGAGGTGAGATCAGGAACCCATACCTCTCAGGTACTGTTCTGACTCTCTCCGACCTACGCGGTCCTTGTGTATGTGAAGTTTATGGTACAGACTCATCCCGGACGGTCTGTTC
>SKCR01007102.1:0-24749 GCA_019454045.1 Zanthoxylum bungeanum
CTATTTAAATAAACATTTCATTAATAAAATGGGTAGTGATGTTTGATCCTAAAAATTAATATTTTCGTGAGGCCCATTGGTGGTGAGGCCGTGGATGGCTAGCCATAGAAGAGTGGATTCTCTTTAAAACTTTTCAAATGAGTTTGTTGTCATTTGTGGCGTTTCAAGCAATTAGAGGTTCGTAAGGCTTTGTTCTTCACGAGTTTCTAATATTTAAACCTCATTGTACTTTCTTGGGCACTTATAACAATCTTTTATGAGTTTCATAGGTTTTGTTCTCTCAAGGTTCGCATCAGTTACGGGCATATCAATCTTTTTTATGGGTTTGTTGGGCTTGTTCCAAGCAGATTCTCATCATTTTCTTAATATTTACACGTTTTGGAGTTTCTGTCTTGACACAATATCTCCGCCTGGTCGTACAACGCGTCCGGTCAGACATGCACACACATCCGATCAAATATAGATATATCCGGTTGTGCTTACTACTTTCTGTTTAGTATTACATGCTTAGATATTTTTGATGTTATACTGGTCAGTATTAAATTATGCATGTTTACTTGTTTTATTATGTTTCTTTAACTGATTAATATGCATGTGTTTATTTTAATAGCTAGGATATAATTGATATGCATGATTAGTTGTTGGCTTGATTGCTTTATACATGTTCTACTTATTGTGTGATCTACGAATGAAGTCTAGCCAGACATACTTATGTCCGATTAGACTTGTTTTATATCTGGTAATATGATCCTCGTGGTATATAGGATGAAAACTCGGACTTAGGTTCCATAACCGATTTCAAATGGACGGTAGTATGTTCACATTCGGGATAGAACTTCACGCACCATTAGGGGATGACTATTTCGTTATGAATATATTCAAAAATGCATGTTTATTATATTTGTTATTGTATATGAATGTTGTTGCTTTCTGGACTATGCAGAATGTCCGTCTGACTTCATGTGAGCCCGGCTAGATGTGAACAAATATATTTGATCGGCCTTGGGACATATCCCGCCAATCGTAAACCATGTTCGGCTAAGCCCACTTGAGACATCTTTTAATTTGGTTTATTATTGTAATTTTTATTTGCACATTTGAACTTTATTTATTTTTCACATTTTACTTTATCATATTTTTGCTATGATGTGTGTTTTATAAATTGTATTGCATGCGATTGCATTTTAAGATATGTGGATACCTCCTTTGAGCGTAAATATTATATTGGCATTAGTAAGGGTCATTCTGAACCCAAATGGGTTAAAGATCGGACCTTACAATGAGTGTAGTGTGACCTTAAATCATTTTTGATGTTGCATATCGGGTGTCGACTCCATTATTCTTCTGTCAATCCCCCGCGAGACTATATGTACTCTCTACAAGCTATAAACCCAATAATATAATGTCCCAATAGTACACTTACATATAAATATTACCCAATATTGTCTCAATTTTACTTGACCTTCTCTATGAACTTTACCCGATCTTAGCTTAATTTTACTTGATCTTATATATGAACTTTACCTGTCTTATCTCAACTTTATTTGACCTTACATGAACTTTACTCAACAATATCTCAAGTTTACTTGACCTAATATATGAACTTTATTCGAGCTTGTTACTAACCTTATTTGGCCTTGTATATGAACTTTATCGGACTTATTCTAACTTTAGTTGGCCTTGCATATGAACTTTACCTAGGGGTGGTCATTTGGGCCAGGATTCGTTTATTCGTTCGATTCGATTCGCTTTAAAGCGAATACGGGTTTAGAAAAATGGATTCGTTTAATAAATGAGTCAATTCAATTCGATTCGTTTATTAAACGAATCGAATACGAATTTAAGATCATTGATTCGTTTATTCGTTTAGGATTCGTTTTATAAATGTTAATTTTCAATTAAGATTCGAGAAATTATAGCTAATTATCATAGAAAAAAATAATATTTTCAATATTTGGTGAAGTATTTTTAGTAGATAGATTAATTACATATTTCATATGTATATATTTTATGAAGAATTAATGTAAATCAAGTGTGGTAAATTATTTTATTAAATAATATCATTGACTAAACGAATAAACGAATATTCATATTCGATTCGTTTAATAAACGAATCGAATACGAATCCTGATATTAGGATTCGTTTAATAAATGAATCGAATATGAATCCATCACATTTTGATTCGATTCGTTTAAGATTCGATACGAATTCGATTCGTTGATTCGTTTTGACACCCCTAATTTTACCTGACCTCACTAACCATACTTGAACTGAGCAAACTATACTTGACCTTGCTATTCAATATTGCTTATGAATTTTACTCGACATTAGGGGCGTTCGCGGTGCAGTTCGGGTCGGTTTTTCATTTTTCACTTCAAACCGGGCGGGTTGGCGGTTTGAGAAATTAGAAACTGAAACCGCAAATTTGATAAGAAAAACTGCGGCGGTTCGGATTGGCGGTTTAGCAGTTTGGGAGGTTCGGATCGGCGGTTTGGATTATAAATTTTTTAAAGGAAATTTTTTTATGTTTTCACATAATAATTGAAGAGAAAAAATACACAATTTTCATTTATACATTGCATATTGTTATATGATCATTAAATATCTTAAATTTCATGGTTAAAAAAGAAGAAAAATATAAAATAATATTTAATTTGAACGCGGGTCGGCGGTTTAGGCGGTTTGAGTCAAAGTTTGCAGTTTTTGACGGTTCGTGTTGCGGTTGGCTCAAAACCACACACCGACCCGAAATTTGCGGTTCGGTTCCTATTGACCCGAAATAATTTTTAATTCTTTTTCAAACCGCGCAGTGCGGTTCGGGTTGGTGCGGTTCGGTTCGGGTAGCAGTTTGACCTGAAACCGTGATCACCCCTGCTCGACATTGCTTTTGTCTCAACGCTCACTATGTAATTACTGTTGATATTTGATAAGTAAATCTATTTCGAGGTGATGATATGTAAATAATTGCTTAATTTTTTACTTAGTATCATGGTTTCATTTATGATGACATAAAATTATGTTTTAATTAAAATATAATTTTTAAATATTTAATTAATTATAAAAAAAAATTACGATTATAAATAACACTTTCTCTACAAAATAAATTTTATAAAAATAAATTTTTATCTTTTACTCATCACCAAAAATTTAGAAAAAAAAATCACATTTTTAAAAATAAAATAAAATTAGATAACACCATTTGTAAATAAACAATATCAAACAATACTTAAAATATCTATATAATAAAGGAGAATGGTGTTGGAGGAAAGAGAGTGTATCCAGCGGCTCTCTTTATGTGGCTTAATTGACGACCCAGATCATTTCATTGGTAATTGGAGGAAAGAGAGTGAATTGATTGATGGAAATGGTAAAAAATTTCAAATTTTCAAATTAAAAAATAGAAAGTTAAAATAAAATCATTTAAAAAATAAAATAAAAAATAAAATCATTTTTTAATCTGTAACACCGTGCCGTAGGCACGGGCAAATACTGTAACACTGTGCCGTAAGCACGGCCAAATACTGTAACATCGTGTCGTAGGCACGGGCATCATTTAATTAAAAAATAAAATCATTTAATTCTGTAATACCGTGCCGTAAACACGAGCAAATACTGTAATACCGTGCCGTAGGCACGGGCCAAATACTGTAACACCGATAGGCACGAGCAAAAACTAATTATTTATAAATCACAATTTCTCCACCTACTTTTTAATCACAAAAACAAAGTGAGCCGTAGTGTTGTGTGATAATTTGGGTTTATTATAATTTTTTTTTTTTTTTTGGTTTTTGCCCAAAAAACATGTAAATTTACAGAGCAGTAGGAATATTTTGTTGTTGCTTTTTTTGCTTTCTTCAATGGGTTCCTCTCTTCTTTCAAACCAAAAGTTCATTTTAGGAGGACCCAACTCATCAAATGTACCCAAAAACAAGTCGAGGTTGTAGTTCTACTTCAGCTTCTTGTTATTTTATTTGTTTTAATTAATTTTTTGTTTTTGCTTTTGTTTTGTTTTTTGTTTTTTTTTTTTAATTTTTTAATTTTTTGTGTTGGTGGTGGAATATTTCAGCTAGTGTATGATCGTGATGAAAGGTTTAAATAAGTTGGCAGATGAAGTAGACAGGGAAGCTCCTCTTTCAAGCCTCACTTTGTTCTCACCTTGCAAGCTTATTATTTATTGCTTTAAATGTCATCTGTGTTTTATTTTATTTTATTTTATTTTTTTCCCATATTCATGCTCGACTTGGATAGCTTATTATGTGGTGGTGCAGATTAATGTTTTTTTTTTTTTTTTTGAGAATTACAAACAAGAGAGAAGATGGGTTTCATGATTTAGTGTCTCTCTTTCATGTGAGATGTGAAAACAGTTATAGTAATTAGTTTAATTTTGTTGTATCGTTAATGTTTAATTTGGCCCCTTTTTGTGGCTATAGGTAATTAGTTTAGGTGATACAATTAAGTTTTCCTTGTCACCCAATGTGTCAGGGATACCTCTTGATGATAATAATTTGGCAAGGCATAACTCTTTTCCTTTCTTTATTTATTTTATCTCCTCTTCTTTGTGTCATGTGAAACTTTGCTTTGGCAGATAATTAAGGCCCTTAACCTCTACAGGAAGAATAGATAAAATAAATAAAGAAAAACTTTGCTTTCGAGTACGTTAATTAAAATTTTTGAATTTCTATAAAACTTAATATCTAGCACCCCCCCACTTTGGAAGCAGAAAAGTATTGATTCTGCAGCGTCTTCGACTTGAGCAAACCAGTAAGATTAATCCTTTAACATTGCTCGAGCAGATTTCAGGAGGATGGATTGTCTCAAGATGTTTGTATCAACGATCTGGGTACGAATTTTTAGAGATGACTCAATGTTCCTTTTTCTTCATTGGTTGTCTGCTTCTTTTTCAAATTTGGCAATCTATCTATACTACTGCCCCCGTGCCCCGGTCCTATTAGGTTGGAATTGGTGCATAGGTTGTTTGGTTGGTTCTGATCGGGTTGGCGTGGTCATCTGACTAGATCTCTAACAATTAGCAGCTTTATAGGGCCATTTCCTCTCCTGTGTGAACATCAGTTTCAAAGTTGTTACTTCTTTTTTTATTTTTAATTAGTATATATCTTACTGTATACTCTTGTTTTTTTAATCCATTAATCCAATTTTAAAAGAAACTGTGAAATATTGAAGAACACTATGATTTCACAGACATCGTGCATCAGACCAATGCTTCTGTTGTCGGTGCTATTGTAAATCGATGATTGGTGATTTGGGCCTGATTCACATTGAGGCGCTGTTCTGTTGGATTTTTTGTTCGTATATCCATCCTAGGATGACTTATTGTTGGAGATAACAGTTCACTATTATGGAACTGCCACAATTCTATCTTCCGTCCTGTCCGTCACCTTTACATGTTTATTTTTGTGTTTTCCACAGAAGCACCAGCATTTGAAGTTCTCCCATCTCTTAAAAAATTGAAACAGTGTATAATAGCAGCTAGCCGTGGACAGTATGACGCCGTTTTTTATGTCTGGCAGGTATGGAGACTGGAATTGCTTTTGAATATCAATTTCTAATCTGGAACTTTGCATAGCTTCCACAAGACTTGTCTCTGAGATTACTTTATAGTATACATTCAATGAATTAGTTCTCCCCTTTTCTTTTTTCTTTATACGGGAATTTGCGATAATTTTGTATAGTTTAATATCTTTTTGGATAAACGGAGGGATGACTATTCAAACTGTTCGTAGATAGATTTTCAACATCTAATTTCGGATAGAATTGGTTTCCCTCTCTTTCTTTTTTCTTTTTTATCTTGTTGTCTACAATTTCCCCCCTCTCTTTTCTTTCTTTAAACACACCCAACCCCATCCACCCTATTGATTTGATGGACCAAAATCTCTGTCCCCAATGAGTAACATACGTGATTGGTAGACATAAAATTTTTATCTTCCACTATATTCTTTACTTGATTTAATATGGGTTGGAAATAGGGTTTGAATTTTTTAGAAATCATGGGTTTTGGGGGAGGGGGGGATATTAAAGATATGTGTGAATGTGAATTGGGTTTTATATAAGAGAAAGGTGAAAACAGAGCATTACTGGTCCTTCATAATCTTAGTCCAGCAGAATTTTCGACATTTAAGGTAATTCACTACATGGGAGTATTTTGAAACCCTGAATATGTAAAAAGATCATATGATTCATATCCCAATATCTATCTATCATCCTTGGCTGAAAACAAATGTAAACTTACCCAAAATGGGACCTGACTTTATAAAACATTTCTTCAAGAATTTTAGAGATACAAAATCTTGATAAGAACACTCTGACTATTTCCTTTTTCTATCTTCTTAAATTTCTATAAGATATAACTCATTGTGATGCTAGTATGGTCAATACCCTTGGGTTGGGTTGGTTTACGTTTAAAATGAAAAAATTTAAAATAAAAATTTAAAAGAATAGGTAAAAAGTGCATGGTTCAGCAGCTGAATCCTGCGCCACACAAATCAAGAGGCTTAACTTCAAATATGTATTTTATATTGACAGTACTAAGTTTTAACTCTTAGGTTAGAGCAAGAGGTTTAGTTTACATATGTAATTTTTTTGATGACGACGATTATCAGGATGTCTTTTTGTCAGGTAAGACTCAAGTAATTGACCTGGTAGTTTACTAGTTCTTGATTATATAAAAAATGATTGCTGAAGACCTGAATCAAATGACTTCTATTAATGAAATGGGTTTAGATAATCATATAAACGGATGAAAAACTAAATCTAAACTTATTAATAATTAATTATTTGTTATAATATAGTGGCTATAGCCTATAGCTAATCTTTCCATTTGTCTAGAATCAGAATATTTTTCTAATTATGTAGTCTCATTTATTTATTAGCAAGATTGACATTTTAATTATGGTGCTATGTGGGGTACAGAAGAGCTTTTGTACTCTGTTTTAATTAGCAAGATTGACATTTTAATTATGGCAGTTAAAAATGGAACTTTTGTACTCTGTTTTTTGGAGACGGAGATGAGATTAAGTGTTTTGTGCATGAAGTGTGTACATTACTTATAGACTTGTCCTTTTGATCTCTGCATCCTTTTCGGTCCATTTTAGAGGTTAGGATCATCGGTGAGATCGCTGAGATGATATCAAATCAGTTAAGCACTTTTAATCTTTAGGTCTCTTAAGTCAAAGCCACCGAAAGATGATTGCAAATTAATTCTAATTTGTAATCACCTTTCGGTGGCTTTGATTTAAGCCACTAAAAGGTGAAAGGTGCTTAACAATTCTCTTATTTGGGAACTTGATTGAGAACCAATCAGTTTTCACACCATTCATTCTACTTTGTCATCTTCAAGTTACTTATGTTTATGCTAAGCCATAAGAGGATCTATATAATACAAACTTGTTTGTATTAATAGGCTTGATCATTACGTTTGCAAGATTTTCATTGGTGTCCGCCTTCAACAAGTTCACACTGTCTTCTTCCATTACTTCACGAACAAAATGGTATTGTACTTTTATATGTTTTATTCTTGAATGAAAAGATGGATTCTTTGCAATATATAAAGCACTTTGACTGTTACAAAACAATTAAATTTTTTATTGTCTGTGTCTGAGCTCCTCCAATAACCTTTGAAACCAAATAGATTACTTGCAGGTTTGTGTAGCTGCCATGTATTCAGTTTCTGTTGTGGACAAAGCCACAATACTCTGTCACTTGGATACTCAGCTCACTGCTCTTCCTACAAGTACAAACACATAACCTATATTGAATTTTCATTTATCAAGATCTCTTGCAAAATCTGAATCCACGTAGCCCCTGACAACTAATTCTGATCCTCCGTAACATATTGCAGAATCTGAGGTTCCTTTGATATATCTAAAGATCCTCTTAACAACATTCCAATATTCTCTATCAGGATTTGTCATAAAACGGCCAACTGCTCTCACTACTTGTGCAATGTTAGGTCTTGTACAAATCATGGCGTATATTAAGCTTCTTGACACGTTCAAAAAGTGGTTCTTTACTCCTAAGTATAAGAGTGTCGAAGTAATAAAATAACCTGGTAAGACAGGGGTCAATCCACTGGGAATAAATTTAATAAGATAAAATAATAATTGATTAGTTCATTGTCTATCACTTTGATTTAATCAAATTAAATCAAGTCAAATATACCTATTATTACATATTTATAGTTACTAAAATATCCTCAAATGATTAATGTTACCTAATAAAGCCCTTGTGTAATTTTGGATTAATCCAATTAGGTCAAAGTAAATAATTAATGTTATCTAATAACAGTTAATTATTTTAGTTTATGTAACATCCCACCTAAGCTAGGATGATACCGGCAGGAGACAGGCTAATCCTGACTCCATAAGCCTCTGATTCTGACGAAAATTCGGCATCACCTCTGCTTAAAGTCATGCATCATGGATCAAAGTCCAGCACTTCAATACATTCTATTGGGCCCAAACACAAAACATAACTCTAAAATAAAGATTTCAAGACAAACACAATTGGGCTCCGTGCCCGCAAATGCGAATAAACAAAAACTTTTACAAGTAAACTTATACAACTCAATCTTCTACAATTAAATTTATACAACTTGACTCTGTTATCCCCAAGACCCGGTGACAAGCTGGCTGCAACGTTGCTGTTCGACTCCTCAAGCTCTGAGAGCTGTGGTCGACCTAACTGGCCATCAACCTGCAAAACTCAAAACACCGTTGGTGTGTGAGTCATAAGACTCAGTAAGTAACCATGCCCACTCCTTGAGCTACAATCAAACATAAATTCTGAATTTTGTTTCGTCATTAACTTAAGCTAGTCTCTGCTCTTAAACCTTTTAAACAATTATGCAACCCTACTATAGATTTCTTTTAATCTGGTCTTCCATGCTTCATATCTTGTTTACTATTAATCTTTTCATACATTCATAATATTCTTGTCAAGTTTCTATATCCCAATCATCAAATCAAAATCCATTACGCTTCTGCTGCACTATTTAAATACCTTGTTTCTTACCTACTTACTTTTTCCTAATCTAGTTAGGGGGAATTTATTATAAGTATCTTTCTTTTATTCATTGAAATATCATCAAATCGGATTTACAAATTATTCTTTTCCTAAAACAATCATCAACTGTATATATATATATATTTATATATAATCATATTAGCGTACATTACCATTCACAGGAGTTTCTCATATGAAAACATACAATTCATATAAATATCAATCATATACCAATACAATCACACATGCATATGGATATAAAAATATTATGATGCATTAATGTAAGCTGTATATAACTCAAGTAATATCTAGGATATATGATCTACATATATAAATTATAAACTAATCCTACTTATCCATGCTATGTTTCTATAATGCATGAAAACCTTTTTTCTGAAACACAGTTTTCTGAAAACTTCTTTCTAAAAACTCTTTCTGAAAGCTTTTTGCTGAAAACACTATTTTACTTTTTCTTTTCAGAAAATCTTTTTGAAAACTGTATTTGGAAACTGATATTTATGTCTAAAATTTGTGTTTCTGAAAATTGAAATCTGTATCTTTGAAAACTAAAAACTTTCTCTGAATTTTGTGTCTCTGTCTGAAAACTGGACGTATGAGGGCGTTATGTATCGCTGTCCCCCATACGCATATCTGGAGGCTGAAGTGCAAATCCATGACTTTGGGGCGTTACCTATCGCCGTCCCCCAAGCATGTCACTACTGTCTCGTATCTGGTGGTCTTGGGGCGTTACATATCGCCGTCCCCCAAGCCATAAACTAGAGCTGAGGGTGCAGATCTATGCTACCACCCAAGCGCAAAACTGAGATCTAGGGGCGTTACGTATCACCGTTCCCCTAGCCCAGCTGGATGATCTGAGAGCGTCCCCTCAGTCCTCAACATGTGCACATGTCTCTGAGTCCGTCAATTCCAACTGTATCTCAAGTTACATACTGGGTTGAGTTTTTGCCTCATGCCTCGAAAACATAAAATCATGCTTTAAATCTCAAAGCTGTAAAAAAAATATTTCCGAAAATACTTTCCTTTCAAAAACGTTTGAAACTTTTCTTTAAAACCTTTTTAAATTTCAAAAACATGCATAGCTTTAACTCTTAACTTCTAAAAAAAATGATAACACATATATGTGCATGTCCCTTTCTTATGCTTTCACTCACCCTAGCTATGCTTCCTCATATATTCCTGCCTAACTAACATAAACAATTGTGTGATTTAATATACTTATTTAATTTATTCATCCATTTACATACTTCATTACTATCCAAATTCATAAACAGTTCTAATTTTTCAATTCTACCTCAAATAAAACTCCACCTAGAAATCATAACATACACTTCTCACGTGTTGCTCACGTAATCTCTTTATTACACTAACTTTATACCATACCTTACAAATTATGAATCTTATTCTCTTTTATTCTTATGCATTATTCAACAATCATACAATAACATCTGTCTCAACACAAAGATTTATTTAACCCCCCCTTTTTTTATATTTATTTATTTATCTATTTTTAAAATAAAAACAACCCAATGTCCTCCACACTGCTCCTGGCTCGATCAGGATTAAGGGAATTGAGGCTTTAATTTTTCTTTATTTTTCTTGTTTAATAGACCACTACACTAAGCTATGGGTAAAATAGATGAAGTTAGGAAGTTAGAAAAGGTAATAATTTTTTTTTCCAAATATTTCAGTTTCTTGAATTCTATTCATTTCTCCCAATTTTCTTACGTATTACTAAATTTAAACTACACTAATATGTTTCAACCCAACAAATTCAACCAATTCTCACAACATCATTCTCAAGCCTAAATAAATCAAACACCCAAACTCAAGGAAATCCTTGACATAGTATACTTACCTATTTTTCTACCTCTCTCGATTTCTTACTCCTCTGGTTCTCGGTTTTCCCCTCTCCTCTCTTTCTCCTCCCTTCTCTTTCTTTCTCTCTCCATTTCTCTGGATATCTCTCGGCTTCCCCCTCCTTTCTTCCCTCTGTTCAGTTTTTTTTTCTTCTACCCTTCTCTCGATTTTTCTTTTTCTCCTCTTAGGATATAAACGTGTGTGTGTTCATGAGTCGTCCCCAAGGGGTGTGGCTTGGTGGTGTAGGGTCCAGGATCTCACCTTGAGGTTCTAGGTTCGAATCCAGGGGGTGCACTTCCTATAAGAGCATTGTTGTAAAATTGGTGTCATTAAACAGTAATATAATTTGCAAACAAACAGATCAAACAGCAAAATTAGATCTAGATGCATGAAACCCTAAAACCAGAAAAACTTTAAAGCAAACCAGAAAATGGAGATTGCAGATTTGTCCAAGTCGAGATGATCTCTGTCCTTAAGAACTTATTGGCTCCGTCACAGGTGCTTTACGGATTCGTTTTGCCAACGTTCTCCCAGGATTACTTGGATTCTTCTTGTTCAAGGAGCACTCCTTAACAATTGTATGAACTTGGATCCAAATGGTGGATCTCTCTCTCTCAAAACAAAGAAAACAACACAATGCCTTTTCCATTCTTGGATATTAATTGTATATCTTGTGTATATTTACTGTATGGAATAAAAGCCTTCTTATATAAGGCATGGAGGGATGCCAATAGGGCACCCCTTGGGGTGGGTTGCAACCCTCCAAGGATTGCAACCTCCCATACACCCATTGGGAATTCCAATGGTACACATATACATATACACATCATATTTAATGAATTTGAGGAATTTACAACAATCCCCCACAATTCTTCAAATATTTATTCAGGCACGTGAGAGAGATACCGTGAGCTAAAGCTGCATCGAAATAGGTAGCTTTCGCCTTGAACCTTTCCTAGTGAGTGACAATCGGATTTACTTGGCAAACCAGTGACCCATAGTCTTGAACTGTTCTGCCGTTGGTGTAAACCAAGACAATTGCCAACACACAGCTTTAATTCGACCATTTACCCGTTCTACTGTTGTGTTCATTTTTGGCCCTGAACAACGGTCCTGGATTCATCAAGCACTTTAGGGTAACCCGCCTTTAAAGATTCCCATGGAAGCGGCCTCACTTCTTACTTGAAATAGGTGATCTACTATGAAGAGGTAATCTGTCTTTACCCCCAATTAGGACTCATCTCCTAATATAGTGATCATTAAAAGCCTTAGCTTATCCTAACCAATGACAGACAGCACTCAGCGTCATTATCGGAATGGGAAAGAGTACGAAACTCTTCAGTGCTCGTTTTGAATTGCACAAAGTTTCTGTTGTCCCTTTTGAACCTAGATCTTGGGATCTCCAGTCAACTAGGTTGGGTTTCCACAGTGACAATTCTTAGATTATAGGCTTCAAGCCCATTCCCCTCGATGACTTCTCAACTTGCTCTCGAGGTAAACCTTTAGTTAGTGGATCCGCTAGGTTTCCTTCGACTCAACATAATCGATCGATATTATGCTACTTGAGAGCAGTTGACCTATGGTATTGTGTCTCCGACGTATGTGTCGAGACTTACCATTATACATTGTGTTTTGAGCTCTCCCAATAGCCGATAGGCTTTCACAATGTATGCTAATCGTTGGCACCAGTTTGGCCCAACTAGGAATATCCTCCAGGAAGTTTCTAAGCCATTCTGCTTCTTCCGCTGTTTTGTCTAATGCTATGAACTCTGATTTCATAGTAGACCGGGCAACACATGTTTGCCTCGAGGATTTCCATCACACGGCTGCATTACCAAGTGTGAAAACAAATCCAACTGTAGATTTGGAATCCACTATATCAGATATCCAGCATCGCTGTATCCCTCTAGAACAGCAGGATATCTCTCGTAATGTAGCCCATATTTTGAAGTTTCTTATACCTCAAAAACACTTACTATGGCTTTTCCAGTGGTTATGTCCTGGATTGCTAGTATATCTGCTAAGCCTATTCACAGCTTGAGCGATATCACTTCGTGTGCAATTCGTGAGATACATCAGACTTCCGATGATCCTTGAATACTCTAATTGCGATATGCTTAAGCCAGTATTCTTTGATAGAGGAAAAGTTAGGTTAGCTACTCCCAAATCTTTCATATCAAATTTGCTGGTTAACACTTTCTTGGTAAACTGAATCAATTCATGATTATTACCAATTATCAGCATATCGTCTACATAGAGACAGACAATGACATATCATTCTTGAGTTGATTTGGTGTATATACACTTATCACACTCATCGGTTTTAAACCCACTTGACAACATCTCTTTGTCAATGTTCTCATGTCATTGTCTAGGTGCTTGTTTTAATCCGTACAAGGATTTTACAAGTTTGCACACCTTCTGTTCTTATCCAGGAACATTAAACCCTTCTGGTTGTTCCATGTAAGTCTCTTCAGCCAATTCACCATTCAAGAATGACGTCTTTACATCATTTTGATGTATTTCAAGACCAAATATAGCTGCTATGGCTATAAGCATTCTACTGATGTGATACGAATCACTGGTGGATATGTGTCAAAGTAGACAAGGCCTTCTTTCTGTCTATAATCTTTTATGACAAACCCGCCTTGTACTTATCTATTGATCCATCCATTTTCATCTTTCCATTTGTAGCCCAGTGGCTTACAACCTGGTGGAAGATCAACCAACTCCCAAGTATGGTTCTGTAGGATTGAATCATTCTCATTGTTCATAGCCTCTTTCCACAGAGGTGTCTCCGTAGAAGACATAGCTTTTCATAGCTTCGAGGCTCATTTTCTAACCAGGATGTCAGAAAATCGGGTCCAAATGACTTAGACGACGTCTAGGTTCATTTGCCTCAACATTTCCATGTTAATTTGACTCTTGGTCAATCTGATCACTATCATTGACAGTATCAACAGTTCTTTTGAGAGACTCTCTTCTTTGTCTTTCCCTACAAGGAAATGTCTCTTCAAAAAATATTGCATTCCTTGCTCAATCATCACATTTGGATTGATGTCCGGAATCTCATTCTTGTGTACCAAGAATAGATACGCACTACTGTTGCAAGCATATCCGAAGAATATACAGTCAACAGTTTTGGGTCCTATTTTAACCTTCTTAAGTTTAGGAACCATTACTTTGGCAAGACACCCCCACAATTTGAGGTATTTGTAGGAAGGTACGAAACCTTTCCACAATTCATATGGGGTCTTGTCTAGTCTTCTGTGAGGAAGCTTGTTCAGAACGTAGTTCGCGGAAAACAAGGCTTCCCCCCACAAGTTCTGGGGCAGACCCGAACTTGTCAACATGGCATTCATCATTTCCTTCAACGTTCGGTTTTTGCGCTCCGCACTTCCGTTCTGTTGAGGAAAATAAGGAGCAGTGGTTTCGTGAATAATTCCGTGCACAGAACAATATTCACCGAATGGTGAAACGTATTCACCACCTCTATCACTCCTGATTCTTTTGATTTTCTTGCCAAGTTGATTTTCAACTTCGCTCTCAGTGTATAAAGCTCTCAATAGCTTCAGCTATGCTCCTCAGCAAATACACTTAACTGAATCTTGTACTTTCATCGATAGAAGTGACAAAATACTTTTTACCGCCTCTGCACAAAATTCATGTCACATACGTCAATGTGTACAAGTTCCAAGGGTTCAGAACTTCGTTCTATGATGTTCTATGTATTTTTGCTTCAACACATGCCTCACACTCATGTTGGCTATCAATGCAAATTTAGGTATCAGGTCCATGTTAATTATGTATCATAATTAACATGTCCTAACCTCTCATGCCATACATTTTGTGACTCAATAATATAAGCAGAAGCTTCAGCTTTATTAATAGCACAATTGACAGTCATTGAAAAGACCCTCAGCGAGGTATCATTTTCCTACATAGACATCATTTCTGGTCAATACAATCTTGTCAGAAACAAATACAAACCCGAGACCGAGTTCTTCCGAATATCTGGAACATGCAAACATTATTATATGTAAGCTCCGTTCCGGATATCATTTTCAGAACTACTGTGCCTTGTCCAACCACTCTAGAGGTAGACGAGTTTCCCATTGTCAGATGATCGCCGCCATCGACCTTTCTGATACGAGGAAAACATCTTGCTATCAGCACAGATATGACGAGTAGCCCCAGAGTCTACCCATCATTCTCTCGGATTCCCAACCAAGTTGGCTTCAGTTACCACTGTTGAGAGATTCATTTCTGAAATCTCATTAGTTAACTGCTCATCTTCAGTGACATAGGCCTCATTTATCCTGCCATTGTCCTGAGATATCTTGTTTCTGCAGTCCTTTGTCATATGACCGCTCTTTTCACAGTTGTAGCACTTCCCATTGAACTTCTTGTTCGCTTGGGAAGAATCAGCTTCACTGTTCTTTCTTTTCTTGCTACCCTTTACATCCTCAAAGATGTTGGCCTTAGACTCCATAATCTTGTAGCTGGCCTACTCGGACATCATGTTGTCCTGTTCGATTCTCAATCGAACTCCAAGGTCTTCAAGGCTTATCTGCTTCTTTTTGTGTTACAGATAGCTCCTGAAGTCCTTCCATGATGGAGGCAAATTTTCAATTATGGCGGCAATTTGAAACGTCTCACAAAGTTTCATTCCCTCATCCAATATTTCATGAATGATCAATTGCAGTTCACCCAACTGAGACATCACCGTCCTTGAATCTACCATCTTGTAGTCCAGGAACCTACCCACGACAAATTTCTTTTGTCCGGCATCTTCAGTTTTATACTTCTTCTCGAGAGATTCCCAGAGAATCTTCGCAGAAGTCATGCCTTGGTACACATTGTACAGGGTATTGTCAAGACCACCCAAAAGGTAGTTATTGCATAGGAAGTCTCCAGACAACCAAGTCTGTTTTCGCTCTTCCTTGGCCAATTCAGATTCACCCTCCACAGGACCCGGAGGATCTTTGAGGAATTTAGCCAACTGAATAGTTGTTAGGTAGAACAGCATTTTGCTCTGCCACTGTTTGAAACTTGCCCCCAAATTTCTCCGGCTTTTCTCCGTGAGAGACCGGTATTCTTTGATATTTCCGCTAGCCATTTGTAACAGGAAATTCAACAGGGTTCAATCAGTCTACGAAAGACGAATTGCACAACGATCAACGAATGATCTTGTTCAAAGTGATGTACTAGGTAGTCACTTGTTGTTCTAATGGACGAAAGTTCCAATAAACACAAGTCATTGAATTTTAACTAAAGATACTTAAGGAAAATTGAACGAACGAATATTCTTCGAAACCTTTTCCAATGGGATCTTTTAGCAATTCACAACCCAGATTTACACTCTTCCAATAGCACAATTATTACGATAAGTGTAGATATATAAATGTCAATCAAGATTGGATGGAATTACTTGTGCAAAATTACACTTTAAATTCTCAACCAACTATGCAACACCCAATCAATTTCAACTTTATCACTATGTGTATGCTTGTGATAATTGAACAACTTAATAATAACTTAAATCTATACTACCAAGATTAATGTGTTTACAGTATATGACTAACCGAGTTAATATTAATTAAAGTTTGCAGTTTATGATACTTACAGGACAAAGTCGTTAGTGTCACGTTCGTATCTACGTTCGAACGAGACTGTCCAGTGTGTGTGCGTTCGTTTGTGTGTTGCGTTTGTTAACGCGTTCGAACGAAGTGTTTCCAGAGAGTTACGTTCGCGTAGCGTTTGATAACGCATCGAACGAAGTGTTCCAGAGAGTTCACGTTCGTATAGCGTTCGTGAACGCGTTCGAACGGAACGATTCCAGAGAGTTTACGTTTGAGTTGCGTTTAGGACGCGTTCGAACGTTCTAAGGCAGAAGGCTTGCGTTCGAGTTGCGTTTGAATACGCGTTCGAACGTTTTAACGAAAGTTCAAATATTAGCCTTCGCGTGCGTCGGGCGTTCGAACGCCCTACGGGTTTTTCATGCACAGTTCGTATTTTCCAGAAAATATTCAAACCCTAACATGCAAATTACTATCTAATAACATTAAAGCAATAAGTTCTTAAGATTGTTGTAAAATTGGTGTCATTAAACAGTAATATAATTTGCAAACAAACAGATCAAACAACAAAATTAGATCTAGATGCATGAAACCCTAAAACCAGAAAAATTTTAATTCAAACCAGAAAATGGAGATTGCAGATTTGTCCAAGTCGAGATGATCTCTGTCCTTAAGAACTTATTGGCTCCGTCACAGGTGCTTTACGGATTCGTTTTGCCAACGTTCTCCCAGGATTACTTGGATTCTTCTTGTTCAAGGAGCACTCCTTAACAAGTGTATGAACTTGGATCCAAATGGTGGATCTCTCTCTCAAAACAAAGAAAACAACACAATGCCTTTTCCATTCTTGGATATTAATTGTATATCTTGTGTATATTTACTGTATGGAATAAAAGCCTTCTTATATAAGGCATGGAGGGATGCCAATAGGGCACCCCTTGGGGTGGGTTGCAACCCTCCAAGGATTGCAACCTCCCATACACCCCTTGAGAATTCCAATGGTACACATATACATATACACATCATATTTAATGAATTTGAGGAATTTACAACAAGCATGGACAGCCGGTGGTTTTACCTGCGCCGCGGCCCATAATGAGTGGTTTGGTGGCGGGGTTTCCATCGTTTCCAAAAAAAAAAAAAAAAAAAAATGTTCATGAGTCATGTGTGTAATTATAATAATATATAAATATATGATGAATATGTGTGTATTTAAAGGTGTGACGTGTGTGTTATAAATGTCTGGTTGTGGTTTTTTTTTTTTTTTTTTACACGTGCGTACATAAAATAAACATGTGGGCTTTTAAAAAATATCTGGATTATATATACCACACACTAATTTGATAAATTGTAAATAACCCTTCAAAATTAATTTAATGAAAGCTTCACATGAAATGTTCCTGTTATTATTATTATTAAAAAAAACCCCGCGTTCGGTTGCGGTCTTTAAAACGAAAATAAATTTACGCAATTATACTAAAATAACCTGGGTCGTTACAGTTTATAATATCAAATATTATCGACTACTCAATTGCTTAACGAGTGCACTTCATATTGTGGTACTCTTTAAGTTTAGACACGTTCATCGTATAAGCCTAGCTTATATGTTCGCAATTCTGCCACCTCTGAATTTGCGAAGAACACGAACGACCTTTCGGAACTACACAACTCGAGATCATCACATAAGTTTAACAATCATTCCATCATAGGCTATCTGAGTTGTGCTTAGGAAGCATAGATTACACCGTCAAGTTTTCGAGACTCACATCTCATGTCGACATGCCCACGATTCTTTACAACTAATCAGAAATCATTTCTGATATATGCGATCCACCCTAAGTGATTAGCATTGGCCAAAGTCTTAAAAATCGTGACTTAGTAACATGGATATTTAGACCATTTTATGGTACACATACGTGTCGGCAGATCCTATCAAGATACACACTTGATTAACGAGTGCATGGCCCACACCCAACGGACATCTAGCGGTCAGCCCATGAAAGGTCTTTGACATATATGACATCAAAGTATGAAGCATCACACACAAAATTTCTATCATCCTATAGTCAAATGATTACATATGCTACTCGACTAGAGGAAATTCCTATTGACTGTGGTTTATACTTCCAACTATTAGGAAATAGGAATCACATGTGAGCCATTCAGTATTCACTCTAACGAATTCTCACATGTCTATACGAGCTTCTCTTGCTCATGGTTTATTGGGTTAAACCATTGGAACTCAAATTTCAATATAAGATATGTGCTAGTCCTATAGGTCATACGGATTTGACCGTATTCCGAAACCAACAATTATGAATATTTACTTTAAGAATAATTTATAATAATAATATCATTCCAATGTCTGACCACCCAATATCTATATTACTACATGACTATTATAAGGTTGACGTCATTACCAATATATTTATATATATTAATCTAATATGCATAATGATATTACCATTGGTAAAGATTGGAATGAAAATGTAGTTATTTTTTTAATAAATAATAAAATATAATGTACAATACATTATTTGGATTGGCTCTTCAAGCACCAACTCCAACAGATACAAGTTGCTCGTATCGTTGTCATCCATATCCTTCCATTTTCACCAGTAATTTCATATGGTCTCTCTTCAATTGCGATAAGCAATTGTTTTTTCTCAAGATTGTATTTATTTTAAGTTTCCGTAGGGAAAAGTTGCTCCCGTTGACTTTCTCACTTTCAAACTTTCCTACCATATTTTTGATGACGATCAGTTTCTTACTTGAATCGGCTTTTATTATTTCTTCGTGAATAGTATCGTATACTTAAATAGTGATGTATACGTGAATAGTGATGTATACGTGAATATTATTATATAGTATATGTAAACGGCCTCCGTGAACAGTAACCCTAAACCTAAAGCTCTGATACTAATGTTAGGGGATCGTGGGCTGAAACTGACACACAAGTAAAGTGAAATTGAGAATAATTGTTAGTTCAGGAGACTTTGCCTACCATATAAAAGTACAATAATAATGAGAATGCTTAGTCGACCATAAATATTAATAATAAAATAAATAATGAGACAAATTTAACGTGGTAAAACCTTCAATGTGAGGGAAACATCCACAGGTAAATGTAGAAGGATTTCACTATAGTGGAAAGAATTTTACAACCTCTTTCTAAATATAAGGAGTGAACAATCTCACATTTTCTTAGAATATGAGAATTATAACCATCTCACAAACTCTTGAGAAGAAATAATATTTTTCTCTCTTAAAATATATAGGATTCGGTTAAGAATTGAATGAAACCTTTATTTATAGGCATAAGAGTCACCGTACAAATAGTGAATTTTAATTATTTTTTTTACGTGGAATCCACCCATAAATTTATATATATAATATATATATATATATATCTTTTACACTTTTCGATGTGACTTAAAAAGATAAAAAATATATATATTAAATTTGTGGGTGGGTATCACATACAAAAAGGACAGGATGGTAGGCCAATTAAGCAAGGTAAGGGGTGCCACACGACTAAATTTGAACCCCAAGTTTTCTTAGCCACGTGCGGCACTAAGTTCGCCCAACTTAGTCAGCCTTTTCCCGCAAGCACTCACACAAGCCACAAGCAGTCACTCGCAATGTTCACGCACCCTCACAGTAAGCACACAAACAACCCATACATCATGTAAATACAAGACACAAGCTTTACAGGACAATGCCCAACCTTTTTATTACTCACCTAAGCAATTAAAAGAATTTGTGCTAAACATACAAAAGCTCAATGAACATTCACTCTTGTACTCTCATGTACTATGCTCTATCCTTTATGTATGTTTTTCACAAAATCATATATACTAGTGGCAGTTACACCCCAACTGCCCTAGAGTGTGCTGGCCCAATAGGCACCAGCCAAACACACACACACACATAATTACATCCCAACTGCTATAGGAAGTTCTCCCACACACACACACAAGTACCACACGAATTTCCCCACATGTTTCCCAACTGACCACAGTTACTAGCAGTTCCCCCTCGCAAATGTCCCATGTGTTCAGCATGAGAAGCCAAATCCCTTGCATGTGCACGCCAACTGCCTCTCGTAACTGCCTCGCATGTATGCTGCATGTGAAGCCCTCTCCCATGCACAACTGCCTTGTATGTGCATGTAACTGCCTTGCCCAAGACAACGTCAACTCCCTACAGACAGCACCAACCGTCCAATGTCTCAGCAACACTCCCTTAGGACAGCGCCAACTGCCCACTATGTTGGCAACACTTCTTTAGGACAACACTAACTGCCCCCACACACAGCCCACCCAAATCATGTGCTTCTTGCGAGTACTTGGCTGCCACCAAAATCACTCATTTCCCATTTTCTCGAACAATCAGTCTAAGGGGCTGAAAAGGGAAAAGGGGCCACAAGGGATTAGCTAGCTGTTCGAAGGCATGTTATTGGCTGGGGGGAGAATGTAGTGCCCCATATTGAAATGGATGGATATTATTATTGGGCATATAAAATGTTAGGTGGGTATGCATGCTGTATCACTTAATTGGCCAGTCTTTTGGTTAATGGGAAACAAACAACAGAATTTGTACTGTTTACTTTTGTGACTAATTAATAATTTAATCTTATATTTTCATCTAACAAATAATTCAATTTTAGAGATTTATGTTTTTGTGTATGACAGATGATCCTTGAAAAATTACTTTTTACTTCCAAAACAACCTTTGGTCACTGCACATGCCATATGAATACATTTGAATTAGGATTGAATAAATAACGGATCAAAATAGAACTTGAAATTTGAAAAATTGAAGAGAACACAATATGAGCCGTGTCAGTCACGTCATGTGCTTTTAACATTTTTTTATTTCACTTCTAACATATTTTGAATTTGATTGTAAATCTTGAGTTCGAATTCATAAGGTGTATTTATAAAAAATTCAATCCAATAATGTTAATATATCAAATCTGATCAAATTGAATCGCATCATCAAATAACGACCAATGAACTTTCTATCAACCTTTGTTTTTATTTATTTATTTTGCAGTATTAACTGAGAGTAGATAAGTTAGTTGGGCTTTAAAAGGTCATTGTTATTTATTAATGTTTTTAAAATTTTAGAAAAGTCAATTTCTTAAATTTTGAATTATTATTTTTATTGTGTTACTAAGTTTGAATTTAAAAAATAAACTTAAAATTTTGGAGGCGGCCTTCAACAAGAGGTGGTAGCAAATATTGAACCAAAACAAATACGACAATTGGCTAGCAGGTACCCCTCCTATTTATTAACTGCCGCCAACTAGCAAAAGACTCATCCTTTAAGGGTGGTAAAACGAATTAATGAATCGAATTTATATCGAATCATAAACGAATCGAATACGATCGAATCAAAATATGATGAATTCGTATTCAATTCGTTTATTAAACGAATTGAATACGGATATTCATTTAGTCATCATATTATTCAATAACGTAATTTATCATAATTTATTTATACTAATTTTTCACCGTATTCGAATAAAAATACGGAACACTGGGCTTTCGAATGCTCTTGCTTAATTTGCATGCACAGAATGCATTTTTCCAATGCAAAGAATGAATGAATCAAGCATAAATGAGAATAAACAACAAAAATAGATTAATAAGATCTTAAGATTATTGGAGGGGTGTGTTGCTATTACTTAAACATGCATAATCTTAAAAGAATAATAATTAATAATAATTAGCATGCATGCACTACATAAATCAAGGTTTTAGACAAACCTTAAATTAATTGAAGAAGAAAGAAATACCAAGTCGAGTAATTCTCTACCATTAAGAACTTATTAA
This sequence comes from Zanthoxylum bungeanum, assembly GCA_019454045.1. Taxonomy (NCBI): domain Eukaryota; kingdom Viridiplantae; phylum Streptophyta; class Magnoliopsida; order Sapindales; family Rutaceae; genus Zanthoxylum; species Zanthoxylum bungeanum. The sequence continues at coordinate 22,317 of SKCR01007102.1, forward strand.
CCTCGCCTCGGTGCACTACTGATCTCTTGGCTAATGTTATCCCATGATACTTGGTTGATTACTGATTAAGGTAAGATTCCATGAAACTCTCTCAGAAGAATATAGGCAAGATTCTTTGAGAATGTCTACTAAGGTTTTTGGAAAAAAAATGCCATCAACTATAAAATGAAAGAGCTTATTTATAGAGATGGAAAGTTATCATTAAAGAAGTACTTTTATACTTAAGGATGTAATTGTTTAAAATGTTATAACAATGTAGTCTTCCAACTTAAAGGTTATATCATTTCTCTCTAAATGATATATGCATTCATTTGGTATTTTTCTAAAAGTTACATATTACGGGCATGTCTTATCAAAAGATAACTTATAAATACACTTTATATTTAAGAGTCGAAAGTCTTATGATTCCTTTTTTTTTTTTTTTTTTGATTAATTGTATATTTGATAAAATCTTCATCACGGAAATAGCTGAATAATTTAAATCTTTCAAAATTCGTGTTTATCTATATTCTAAATTTGGGGAAGGTTATAATTAAGTATTAACTTATTTTGTAAAAAAAAAACACATAGATAAGGCTATATACATAATATCTTCCCAAATTTTACTTAGATATAAGACTACGTACATTAAAATAATTTTCATATCCTATTTATAGTGATAGTTTTCCACTAATTGTAGCAAGATTTGGGTTTATTCCTGACACCAACTATGACTAGTTTAAGAAAATGGTACGACTATTTCAATTTAAATTTATGATTCAAATTTGGAAACAAAAATCTAGGATATTAATATCATAAAATCTAATAATAGATGAATTTACATAATACTTAATAAGTATCATCCCGTCATCATTTACTCAGTGACATGACATTTTTTTTTTGAAAAAAAAATATGAAATCATTTATATAACAACATCATCACAAAATATACACCAAAAAAGGATTCTCCACGTGTGGTGAAATAATTTCATTAGTTATAAAATATAAATGAATTCATTAGACCAATTATTCATTTAACTCTTGTATTTTAAATAATTATTCTAAATGTCCATACGGCCGGTTACTTGTATAGATATAATTGTTAGGTCTAATTTTCCAAGAGTGATACTATTTTCAAAATTAGACAAACCTTTAGGGAAACATACATGTATGTATGTCAGAATATTTCTCAACTCTGTTAACTTGCCGTTAAAATAAGGGTGGAATGCCAATTTTTTGAGAGTGCAGGGGTGCAATGTGTAGAAAATTTAGTATAGGGGTGCAATGTAAAAAATATTGAGAGTACATAGGTGCAATGTGTAGAAAATTTAATACAGAGGTACAATGTAAAAAACATTGAGAGTACAAGGGCCTCAAGGTGGGGTTTTCCAACTTAAAATGAACTTGGAAAATAGATTTTAGGTTTCAGCCTTAGATTCAATAGCTCACGATCTTCCTTGAGGATAGATAACCCTTTAATAGATTACCTTACATGATAGGAATATACCTGTCGGACGAAGGTAACCACAATTAGAACTTGAACTTAATGAATTCAGGTAACTTGGTTAACATAGAAATATGATTAATTGGGTTATCTTGGGTGTTTGCATCTGACCATCGGAAGATGCTTTTGCATATCTTCGTGTTCCAGGTTAGCAAACTGATTTATTACACATATATAAGAAAATCAATTCATCATTAGAAAAATAGTGTGGAATCATAACTCTAGATGTTTGTGTATTTTGTTTATATTTTCCTTAGTATTTTCTTTTGTGTCTTTATTTATTTAATTATTTAGTAAATCCACTTTCAACCAACCAATCAAACAATCAATCATTTCTCCCTTTAATTAGATACATGTAAATAAATAATATTAAAAATTAATAACAACAGTAGAAATTAAGTCTTCGTGAGATCGATATTTTTATACTACTTGAACGATATGTGCACTTGCGTTATACGCGTGTGATTATGCCAGTCAAAACTCTAGCATGTCCTTGCGCCTCATTGCGCCTTGAGCTTCTAACAACACCGATCCAATTCTACGGCGTATAAGGAACTTGCCTCTCACTAATCGTGACCATGAATGAAATAACCACAACTGCCTTCCCTTGTGGTTGAAGGGCAGATTAATTGAAGAAATAAGTAGACTCCAGAACATTTTTCAGGTCAAAGTCTCCCCGCTCTGGTAGCGGTGGAAAATTTAATTTGGGGAATGACTTCTGAAAGCTCTCCAACAACTATGAGAACAAAAACAGTCATCAGTTAATTTACATCAATATCTAAAAATTACCCCACACACTTATAGGAAGATTCTCATTTACATCAATATGAGAATCTTAGTTTCGAAGATTCTCAGTTTACATCAATATGTAATTTTGATATTGACAAAAAAAAAAAAAAGGGAAGATTCTCAGTTTCGAAGATTTTAATTTTAACATCAATATCTACTTT
>SKCR01007103.1:0-17927 GCA_019454045.1 Zanthoxylum bungeanum
TCAAGTGAAACTCCTGAACCTACATTTGGTTCAGTCGACTAAAGGACATTCCCCATGACTCTTGTCGAGTCAAGTTAAACTCTCTGAACCTACATTTGGTTCAATCGACTAAGGGACATTCCCCATGACTCTTGTCGAGTCAAGTTGAACTCCTGAACCTACATTTGGTTCAGTCGACTAAGGGACATTCCCTATGACTCTTGTCGAGTCAAGTTGAACTCCTGAACCTACATTTGGTTCAGTCGACCAAGGGACATTCCCCATGACTCTTGTCGAGTTAAGTGGAACTCCTGAACCTACATTTGGTTCAGTCGACAAAGGGACGTTCCCCATGACTCTTGTCGAGTCAAGTTGAACTCCTGAACCTACATTCGGTTCAGTCGACTAAGGGACATTCCCCATGACTCTTGTCGAGTCAAGTTGAACTCCTGAACTTACATTTGGTTCAGTCGACTAAGGGACATTCCCCATGACTCTTGTCGAGTCAAGTGGAACTCCTGAACCTACATTTGGTTCAGTCGACAAAGGGACATTCCCCATGACTCTTGTCGAGTGAAGTGGAACTCCTGAACCTACATTTGGTTCAGTCGACAAATGGACATTCCCCATGACTCTTGTCGAGTGAAGTGGAACTCCTGAACCTACATTTGGTTCAGTCGACAAGGGACGTTCATTATGACTCTTGTCGAGTCAAGTTGAACTCCTGAACCTACATTCGGTTCAGTCGACTAAGGGACATTCCCCATGACTCTTGTCGAGTCAAGTTGAACTCCTGAACTTACATTTGGTTCAGTCGACTAGGGACATTCCCCATGACTCTTGTCGAGTCAAGTGGAACTCCTGAACCTACATTTGGTTCAGTCGACAAAGGGACATTCCCCATGACTCTTGTCGAGTGAAGTGGAACTCCTGAACCTACATTTGGTTCAGTCGACAAAGGGATATTCCCCTGACTCTTGTCGAGTCAAGTGAAACTCCTGAACCTACATTTGGTTCAGTCGACCAAAGGACATTCCCCATGACTCTTGTCGAGTCAAGTTAAACTCCTGAACCTACATTTGGTTCAGTCGACTAAGGGACATTCCCCATGACTCTTGTCGAGTCAAGTTGAACTCCTGAACTTACATTTGGTTCAGTCTACTAAATGACATTCCCCATGACTTTTGTCGAGTTAAGTTGAACTCCTGAACTTACATTTGGTTCAGTCGACAAAGGGACATTCCCCTGACTCTTGTCGAGTCAAGTGAAACTCCTGAACCTACATTTGGTTCAGTCGACCAAAGGACATTCCCCATGACTCTTGTCGAGTCAAGTTAAACTCCTGAACCTACATTTGGTTCAGTCGACTAAGGGACATTCCCCATGACTCTTGTCGAGTCAAGTTGAACTCCTGAACCTACATTTGGTTCAGTCGACTAAGGGACATTCCCTATGACTCTTGTCGAGTCAAGTTAAACTCCTGAACCTACATTTGGTTCAGTCGACCAATGGACATTCAACCATGACTCTTGTCGAGTCAAGTGGAACTCCCGAGTCAAGTTGAACTCCTGAACCTACATTTGGTTCAGTCGACTATGGGACATTCCTCATGTCTCTTGTCGAGTCAAGTTGAACTCATGAACCTACATTTGGTTCAGTCGACTAAGGGACATTCCCCATGACTATTGTGGAGTCAAGTGGAACTCCTGAACCTACATTTGGTTCAGTCGACAAATGGACATTCCCCATGACTCTTGTCGAGTCAAGTGGAACTCCTGAACCTACATTTGGTTCAGTCGACCAAGGGACATTCCCCATGACTCTTATCGAGCCAAATGGAACTCCTAAACCTACATTCAGTTCGCCTGACCAGAGAAAGTTCCTCATTACTTATGTCGAGTCAATTGGAACCGATTCCCATAAGTCAAGTCAAAACAGAAGGACTAAGACTTCATCTGCCCAGATGATACACGTGACATATTCCAAAAACTCACATTTCGCACATACTCTTATAGAACCATTCGACAGAAGGTGATACATTCTTATCACGTGCTTTTTGTGATTAGTATCATTCGACACAAACGTATATACTCTCTAAAACAAAACTTTTTTGACTTAGAGAGTAAGGGACAAACTGTACGAACCAAAAATGGGCCAAGGATAAAACCGTCTTTTACCTTAAAAGCCCAAAATAGTGTGCAGGGCCCAAAATGGTATGCAAAGCCCGAAGGTAAAGGCCAGGCCCAAAAAGATTTATGTATTATTGTATTACAATTAAGTCATAAGCTTAAATACAAAAACCTCTAATTATATCAACTACTCTTCTTCTACTTTGCCCGACACAAAACTTATTCCACATGCCCAGACTTTTTATCAAATACACAAAGCACGTGGTGGGACTTACGCCAGCTGCCAATGATGATAATCTTCATCTATAAATTGGAACGAAATTCGAGAGACAGGGCAGAGTTCAACTTCTTTCTTACAAGTCTCTGCTCTCTGACACTATCTTAGAGTATTCCATCTCCTTAAACACTTATCACCGCCCTCACGGCTACCAAAAGAATTTAAGGTAACATCAAACCTTACTTTCACATTTTACATATTTACTGATCATTTCATACTACTGACTTGGGCGTCGGAGTGTCCCCGGTACCTACCACAAACCGGTAGGCAATCTACTCCCATTCATTCTTCTTTGTTTTGCAGGATTGTTAGTGCCCATATTTCCAAATTCTGATTGTGGACCTCGGCCGAAATCTAGCATCCACAAACCTTAGCCCTAATAATTCTGTCCAGTTTAAGACCCCCGAAGAACTCTGGTCTGGTAGAACTCAAAAGCTTGCCCACCTTAGAGTGTTTGGCTGTGAAGCCTATGCTCACCAGTCCATAGGTAAACTTGAACCGAGGTCTCTTAAATGTGTTTTCTTAGGATATCAAGAAGTGAAAAAAGGGTATAGGTTATGGGAAAGAGAGTCACCTGGAGTCAAAATTATAGTTAGTAGGGACGTTATATTCAATGAACTTTGTTTTCCATGTAAATCTACTAACAAGAATGCAGGTGCCTTAGAAAATGATCTAGCAGATTTTGATCTTGCAGGTTGAGCTCAGATGCAGGTGGAGCCAGGCACATCAAGGACCACTGATCAAGTTGGTGACAGGCCAGACACGGAGACATCTGAGGACACCCAGCCTAGGAGTAATAATCCGGAAGAAAACAGAAATGAAGTGACTGATATGCAAGGACAAAGTGAAGAGGACACAATGGATCAATTGGATCAAAATCAACTGAATGAATCACATTAGCAACACGATGAAACACCACAAGACACATTGGCCAACTACCAGCTAGCAAGTGACATAAGTAGGAGGCAGGTAAGACCTCATACTAGGTATGATTACTCAACTAATAATTTATATTTTTGTGCATTAATATCAAGTCATGAAATAAATGGAATAGAACCTGCCAGCTTAGGAGAGGCATTAAGGTCTACCCATAAACATGAATGGGAAGCGGCCATGAAAGAAAAGATGTTTTCTCTTAAGAAAAACCAAACCTGGAATTTGGTTCCTAAACCTAAAAATCAGAAGTTGGTTGAGTGTAAGTGGTTGTTTAAGGTCAAAGAAGGACTATTGCCTAGTGACCCTGTTAGGTTTAAAGCCAGACTTGTAGCAAAAGGATTTACTCAACGAGAAGGGGTAGACTATAATGAAATTTTCTCACCTGTAGTTAAATTTAAGACTATTAGAATGATGTTAGCTCTAGTAGTTCAATATAATATCGAATTGGAACAACTAGATGTAAAAACTGCTTTTCTACATGGAGAATTAGAGAGAAAATTTACATGTCTCAGCCTGCAGGTTTTATAGATAAAAACCATCCTGAGTATGTTTGCTTGCTCAATAAATCCTTATATGGTCTTAATCAGTCACCTAGGCAATGTTACAAAAGATTTGATACGTTTGTGCTTAGTATTGGATTCGTAAGAAGTAAATATGATAGTTGCTTCTATTTCATACTTAATGATAAATGTCTTGTATACTTGTTATTGTATGTTGATGACATGCTTCTAATCTCTGAATCAATGAATGCTATTAACAATCTTAAGAAGCAGTTGAATAGTGAATTTGACATGAAAGACCTAGGTAGTGCAAAGAGAATCCTAGGTATGACCATTGATAGAGATAGAAGTAATAATTGCCTTAAAATACATCAGTCCACATATTTACAAAATGTAGCATCTAGGTTTGGGGTAAGTGGCTGTAAGCCTGTTAGTCAGCCTCTTGCGAGTCATTTTATTTTGTCTAAATCCCAAAGTCCAGCTAATAGGTCTGAGATGATTAAAATGGAAAATGTACCTTATGCTAATGCTATAGGTTCTGTGATGTATGCCATGATTAGTACTAGACCTGATTTGTCATATGCTGTATCTTTGTTGAGTAGATTTATGTCAAATCCGGGTGGTGCTCACTGGAGTGCTTTGCAGTGGTTATTAAGATACATAAACACAACTATTGATTATGGTTTATGCTTTAACAAATCTAACGCTTTAGACTTGGTAGGGTATATGGATTCTGATTTTGCAGGTGACAGAGACTCAAGAAAGTCAACTACATCATACTATTTCACTCTTGGTGGAAATTGCATCAGCTGGAAGTCGAGTCTGCAACCGTTAGTCACACTCTCAACCATTGAAGCTGAATATATAGCCATAACTGATGTGTTCAAGGAAGCCATTTGGCTTCAGGGTATCTTAACCGAAATACAACAAAGCAGGGTAAGACAGTTGTGTATTCTGATAGTCAGAGTGCAATACATTTGAGCAAAAATCCAGTCAATCATGAGAGAACCAATCATGTGGATGTAAAGTATCATTTTGTGAGGGAAATCATCTCGAGTGGTAAGATCGAGATTAAGAAGATCCCAACCGAGGATAACCCATCAGACATGGGGACAAAAATTGTGACTGCCACCAAACTCTCCCACTGCATGAAGCTGTTGCATGTGGGGGTTGGCTAAGTTCGCAGCCAACATGAACAATGAAAGGAACTTTGATACTTGATGCACTAAAGTTAGCCCGGCATAAGATGTATATGAATTGAAGCGAGTGGTGTGAAGGCTTCAAGGTGGAGATTGAAAAGTGTGAAGCCATTCTTGGTGGCTGACCTGTCGTTTCGCTATTTTTTATTTGCATGACATGTCATTTGCTATTTAATGGTCTTGACCGTTGGATCAGCTTACATGGCTTCATCTTTACCGTTGCAATCCATTTGCTCTTCATATATAAATTGTGCCTAGGGTTATCGTGAATCAGAGTTCTTCCTTTTCTTTCAGTTCGGCATCAAGCTAACCTTCTCCTCTCTGATTTCTGGTCTATGGTGTGTTTCTCCTTTACTGTCATTGCCAAGAACAATAAACGGTACTAGAGCCAAGGAGTGTCGACTTGCTTATATTCAGTAAGTGCTTGTCTTGATTTCTTTGTATTAAGTGATAAGAGGCTGTTACTGTGTTGTTGAGAAGTTGCGTCGAGTTCTAGGGTTTATAGTTGTGGCTCTGTTTTTGGGGAAAAACTTGTAGTGAAAGAGTGGAGGTAGTAATCTTGTACGTTCTTGATAATAATAGTGCAGTGAGCTCCAAGTTCCTGGAGTTCAACGTGGATGTAGTCTGAATCTTTCAGGCGAACCACAGAAAAATTTCTTGCTTCCTTGTGTGTGAATGTTTTGCTTGATCTTGGAAGATTGAACTGAATCTTGTTGTTAATTGGACAGGAAATCAGAAACTGCGAATTGATTCAAAATCGTTACAAGACCATTTCAATGAACAGAAGAAGATGGATTACAGATATAAATTTAAGCTTTTCTGATAAAAAGACCCAAACGCTTTACTTTTGCTCCACTTTGACATGAATGTAATATGAACCTGGTATTGAAAGGGAAAAAGAAAATGCCAATAAGAAGATATGACAACGCGAATAAAACTATTGAAGAGGTTCAAATAAACAAACCTCTCTGAGTGATAACTCCTCAAGGACTTTTACATATCTTTCTAGAAAGTTCTTTGGCATTGCTCATGACTGAGACATATTTGGTGCATCTTTCATTCTGACGGATCAGAAAGGAAACATGTTAAGATTTAAAAGAAACATATTTGAAAGACAATTACCCGTCTACAGGAAAATGATCAGTTAGAAACTTAGAATATGGAAATTTAGCTCTGCAGTGCAAACATTCAGTTAGAAACTTGGACAACTATCTCAGTCATGCATTGTGAGCATATATTTGGATTTTTTTCCCTTGTATTTATTGAATTTATTTGAGATTGAATGGAACAATAAGCTTAAATCTCTGATTCATCATACTGCTCAACCAGTTAATTACTTGATTATTAGATTGTTGTTCAAGTTTTCCTGGAGCTAAGTGTTGGGGTTTTGGGTAATGGGCGCAGCGGAAGCGCGGGTCCAGGCGATATCGTATTTTAAAATATTTTTAAAAATACCGAATAAATTATTTAGTATCTAATATGAATAATTTATTCATATATTACCTAAACCAATTTATTTAATATCATATATTAACATAAATATTGTTAAAACGTCGCGAAACTTTTACGAAAACTGTTTTTCCGTAAAATTGCCTAAAACGCGTTTTTGACCGAACCGACTACCCGACACTTATGGAAACTGCCCAGGTCAGCTCCAATAGTGTCGGGGCAGTTCATGGGCTGCCCAAACAGTGACGGAATCACTGTTTTCACAGCCGTCACCCGGTTGGCTCAAAATCCACCCGGTAACGCCGTTTTTGGCCGTTTTCGCTTATTTCAAGTCCGAAACACTTTCCGGAAATTATGCCAACTCCCAAAACACATCCATAACATTCTAAAGACCACATTTTCATCACCAAAACAGAACAATTTCCAGGTCTGAACAGTAAAGAAAAACAGTCCACAAAACATGCCTTAAATCCGATTTTATCACAAATTAATCAAATTAATCTTACAAAAAATCAAGTCACCACACATATGAATCACTCTAGAACAATTCTAGGCATAAAATGAGTGGATTTTACACTCTAGAATGACAACTTATTGTCCAATACAATTTGAACAAAATTGGATATAAAATTCATCAATTTCATCCAATTTATTACTTCACACATGCATATACATCCACTTCCTCCCACCATCCACAAAAGCCTCAAAATTGATAAGTAAGGAAACCCTAGAACAATTCTAGGAACACAAGAAACATGAAACAAAACTTTCAAGCTTAGGATATTGAAAATTACCTCTTATAACTCCAAGTTTCCTTGAGCTTTTCTTGGGTTTTTCTTTACTTTCTCCATGGATTTGTCAAACTAACTTTGAAAACCATGAAACCCATTTTTGTTAGGCTCACGGCAGTGAATGGGTTGAAGTTGATAAAAAAAAATGAAAAACAATTTTTCTTTTTACTTTTTAAAAGTGGCGTGAGGTGTGTGTTTTGAAAAGTCAAATTTTCCTTTTTATTTTTATTTTTAATCAAATAAAAAAAAAAAACAACTTTTCTAAAAAGAAAACAAAGTGGCGTGAGTGGGGTGGAAAATTTGGCCATTTATGATTTAATTTTAATCACATTAAAATGCATGGCAATAAAGCCAACACTTGGCTTAATAAAATATATATTATATTACTTTAATATATATTAGATAACAAATAGACATATTACACTTGTAAAGTAAAAAGTAAATTTTCTAATTCATAAATTAGACAAATTATTTATTTACTTTTAAAGTGTTATGCCCTCATTTATTAATAAATGTGTATCTAATCTAATTATGTATCAAATACAAATACACATTAAAATGACCAAAAATTTTCCCGGCATATGTAAATTCGTTTACCAATTAAACGATTCGAATTAACTAATTTAATCCGACAAAATATTATGAATAATCAATATTATTCATAACGAGTTGCCCAAGTGCTCAACGAGTACACTTCATATCGTGAGACTCTCTAAGTTTAGGTTTAACCGTCACGAAATCCGATTTCGTGTCCATAATCCACCTACTCATGGATTATGACGACCACAGATAATCTCGCTAAACTATGCAAGCCGAGGTCATAGCATATGTATAATCCCTCCATCACAGGCTATCCGTATTATACCTGGGATATAGATGAGAACGTCAAATCTGTTTGGTATAATACAGTCGACTTTCAATTTACGATCTCTAAATAACACTCGGAACTGATTTCCGAAGTTATACCACGGCCATGGATTTACTAGATCGAAAACACGTGAGGATGCCTATGCCCTGTACACAGGACTGACGGATCCTATCTTGATACGCATAGGATATCATGAGCATCAATCCACACCCAACGAACAGGCGGAGGTCTGATCATGACTAAATCGTTGACCTGACTGCCATCAAAGTGTGGAGGATAGCTCATATATCCACAGTGGTATCTCAAGTCGAAGGACCACTATGCTCGCTCAACTCGAGAAGGTTCCTATTGACGTTGGTGTACCATCTATTAGGAAACCTTCGGTGAGTCATTCAGTGTCTTATCAAATAAACACATAAATGTCTATACGAGTCTCCCGAGACTCATGGTTCACTGGGATAAACCATCGGACCAAATCACGATATACGACATGTACTGGTCTCAGCGGATTTTACTAACCGACCCATGTTAGCAAATCTTGACCATGAACTTTATTTAAGGATATACAACTAATAGTGCGCTTCCCAATGTCAATTACAAACTACGTTGTAACTACACACTATACTGTAAATCCTAGGGTCTTTGTCTAATATACATGTATCACTGAATCAGATTCAGTTTCAATCTAATCGAGATTAGATCGAATAAGTGTATAAAAGACAAGGGTGCTACCAGTAAAATTAGTAATATTATGGAAAATTGAACCGCTCGTATTAATGAATCGGACATAAATACGATCCGGATTGGCACTCGGAGCACCAACCCTAACACTAAGAAAATTGCTAACAAGGATTTCAAATCATGATGCCCATATAACATCTTATACGTACCCTTCTTTCCTGGTCTTCATACGGCCAAAACTTGACAAAGTAGAATTGATGGACTTTCTTCTCAGCACATCGATCAACATTTTATCAATTGCATTGTCATGCAAGTGATTCATGTCTTTCTCACCTTCACGAATGGGAGAACTTTGCATAAGTTCAGTTTCCGTGACTTCCATATCTAAGATTTTTCTATGAATTTCAATACAAATTTCTCAAGGAATTAATGTCTCCACTACTATTACGGTTGGGTTTTAATGTCAGTATTTCTCCGGGATTTATACAAAATTTGGACCAAAAATTCTAGACAGCAATCTAGTATTTCTGTAGCAGAACGTATTGTGAAGTTTTTTTTTTTATTATTGAGAGAAAAAGAGAAGAACGATTTTTTGAATATATTGAATTATGGAGTTTTGCAGATATTTATATACTTTAAGTAACCTTCGACACAATCTTTAGCAAACAACATACTTATCTAGTTTGAACTAAAACTATTATATTAATATAACAATTAATTAAAATATAAAAATTAATTAATTTCGATTTCTTTAATTCAAAAATAATTAATTAATAAATCCAAACACTTAACCAATTAATTTTAGTTAAATTATTGAAGGTCCATCTTTGACTTTTAAATTATTAATAGTCAATATTAAGTTTCCCTCCAAATTCAAAATGATTTGGTAAATAAGTGTTTAATTAAAAACACTTCTTACTTCTTCTCCCATTTAGACGTGGGATTCATTTTCTCATTAGCTATTATAAAACACTAACATAAATCACGTACCCATGCAATAATGCTAAATAATTACTCATGAATATGAGGACATGAGTTCGAGTCATCACAATCGTTGAGGTTTAATTTTATTCTTTCATCTCATTCAATATAGACTCGTGATGGTGTATTCAATTTAGAATTCATAAGATTATTTTATATTTTAAAAGTAGTATTTAATTAGGATTTTACAAAATTCTTTAAAATCTTATTATATTCAACCAAGAATTTAAAAATCTCTTTAAAGGGATATTCAAAAGTCCATTATACTAGAGAATTTTATAAAATAAAAGATTGTGGAAGATTTTAAATGGCTTTTTATTATGAAATCTTCCATTTAACAAGAGATTTAACAAATTCCCCTCTTATTTTTCCAATCAAAATACATTTCTCTTATTATTTTTTTTTTTTTTTTATTTTTGGTTTCAAGTTCTCCCTCCTTGTCACATTCACTAATAAAACTAATGCTTTTCGCCATTTATGATTAAAAAAATTACATTCAAATCTAAGAAATGCATGCCACTTGCTTTTAATATTTCTTTGTACGTGAAATTCTTTGTGAAATTTACTTTCAATTTTAAAATCATGTATTATGATTTTCGACAGTTTATTATAACAGTAGTTAAAGGTAATTGATAGTTGAAATAAATTATATTCCATTGTTAATCAATTTTTAGTTTTAATTTTGTGTTGTAAAATAATTTATGAACTTAATAAAATCCAATGAATTATTGATAAACAATTCCCACTACAAAAAAAATGTGGAATTACCGACCGAAAATATTCGGTCTATAAATTTTGATAAGTACCGATCGTAAAAGATAAAAAAATAATTTCTAATCAATTACTGGCCGAAATATTACTGATCGAATTTTCAATCGATTTTCGGTCGCTAAATACGATGTTGAAGATTAATTTGGCGCCATTTTATGGCACCAATAATTACCGACCAAATATTCGGTTGGTAATTGATAATAAATAGCAATCGAATAAAATTCAGTCACTAAAATAATATTAATTATAAAAAAATAAAATAAAGGAAAATTAGATATTTTACCAACCGAATTAAGTTTCGGTCGGTAACTTATACATTTTACCGACCAAATTATCGGTCGGTCGATAAAATTAAGAAAAAAAATAAAAAATATATATAATATATATTATTATTATTATTATTATTTTAGCTCTCACACATATTCCTTTAATGTGGATTATGTGGGTTTAGTCAAGGCGTGCCCCTAGTGGTATTAAGGCCCATGTGTGGGGTTCACCCATGGCTGGTTGGGTGGAGCCCATGATGGGCCCTATAATTTTTTTAAATGCAGTATTTATCTTTGGGAGTCTAAATGAAATTAAAACAATTTATGAACTTTTTAAATCCATGGATTATTAAAAAAATTGAAATTTAATTTATTTTTTTTTAAAGAAAAAATTAGGTTAACTAATATGATTGAGGTCACTAATGTGTCTGTGGTCAGTAATGTGACTAATGTTATAATTATGACTGTGATCAATGTGACTTAAGGTCAATAATGTTACTAATGTCACAAATGTGAATGAGGCACACCCATGACTAAATTGTCAATCACTCAACTGATAGTCACATTGTGATTGTGGGTAAAAAAATATGACTATGATTGTGTTATGTGTGACTTATGTAAAATATTATTGTGACTATGCTTAATGTGACTTAGGGTCAGCAATGTGATTGAGGTAAATAATGTGATTGAAAGTAAACGATGTGACCGAAACATGCATAATGTAATTTTCAGTCACCAATGTAACTGAGGTAAAAAATGTGGTTATAATGAAGGTCAATGTGAAGTACGTGCAAAATAATAATTTTGTGGTTAATTTCGTCCGTACATAAGTCCAAATTTGAGAGAGGTTTGTTGATGAAAGTCGTAGGTGTGTATGTTAAGCGTGTGTATATTCTTACAAATTATGATTTGGAGTCCGAATGAAAGAGATATGAGTGTATGAAAATAAATAGTTTGAAATTATTATTCTCTTATAAATATAAATGTCATTTTTTACTATTTTTTTCTAAACATATCAACAATGAGTTTTGTTTTAAAATTTATGATTTGTAAATCGATAATATATTTTTTTTTTCATAAAATACTTTATATTTTGGATGATATTTTTATTTTGTTGATGGTGTTTTCAGGCACTATGTTATTTAAGCAGCACGACAGGGGTAAAAAAAGTAATTCATTTCTCAGTCAAAATCATTAATGCCGACCCGACCACTAAAGCCAAACAGTAAGAGGCCGAGCACTGGATGATAGGTGACCGACCACTTTTTTTCAGATAAACCGGGCACTATCAGGTCGACAGCAGCATTCTCAGTACAAGGAACTACCATGACCGACCTCATGAAGAACGACCATATGGCGAGATATGCTTAAGAAGCTGACACCCTATTCTTGCGGATAAGATAAACAAGTTATCCTACTTTCACAAGGAAAAGTAATGAGTCGGAATCCAAAAAGGAATAAGAAAAGTGAAAGCAATATTAGACTAGGAATCCTTACAATAGGAGAACACTGATTCGACCAGAAATTCTTATACGAATAGGAATATGATTTATGTACTATTATAAATAGAAGGGCATAATATGTGTAATGGGGGCGGAATCATCAAGCCCTGACTTGTAAAAAAGAAAAAGAGCTCTGGAAAGCGTGTTTGAGTAATAAAAATATCATCATGTTTGTGTCCGTGGACGTAGGTCGGATCCAAATCCACCGAACCACGTTAAAACCCCTTGTTGATTGGTGTATTTATCTATTTTTCTGCTAAATTTGCCTTTGGTCCCCCATAACCAAACAAATTCACTATTGAATGAGGATTTCCTCGAGAGTGATATTCCCATATTGCCCTGAGATCAAAATCCACCGTCAACAGTTGGCGCCGTTTGTGGGAAACTAACAAAAAGCAACTCGCGTAGTGAGACAATGGCGGAAGGCGGAAACCACCAATCATCAGGGAACTCGGCCGCAGATTGGATGGAGAAGATCGAGGAGAACCTAAGGAAAGAAAGGGAGGAAAGTCAAACCCTGCTAAAAACCGTAGTAGACCGGTTGGAAAAGATAGAAGGAGCACACGACGAGGGCAGGACTAGCCGACGAAGGAACGAAATAGCAGAGGGAAAAAGAATTGTTGATACAAGTGAGGACGACAGACCCCGGAGGAGGGGCCCCTACTGGGTAAGATCTGTGGTGGTTCAGGAAGACTCCCAAACTGAAGACATGTGGGAGGAAGAGGATGACAAATCTTCACCAGACTCCTCCTATGATAGCCCTCACAATACCAGGAAAAAAAGGGAAAGACTATGACGAAAGAGCGCGGGAAGATACCGGACCTGAGAAGCGCCACGCCCAAGACAACAGAAAAAGATGAGATCGCAAGAGGTGGCATGGAACCAAAGACAGCAGCATAAAATCTTGGTTACGGGAGGAGCTAGCCAAATGGGGAGTACTCCCCCAATACAGACATAGGAGATGCCCGGGACGGTAAAGATGAGTCCCCCTTCACAGAAGAAGTAAGGTCAGAAAAATTCCCAAAAAAAATTCAGCATGCCAACCATGGCGCCATACAAAGGCCATACCGATCCCAAAACCCACGTCGAAGGTTTCGTCCTACTAATGGAGGTACAAGGGGTAACGGGGGACGCCATTTGCAAAGTGTTCCCCTTAACTCTAGCCGGACCGGCCATCCTATGGTATAGAAGCCTAGCCCCAAGAAGCATCAGCAGCTTCACTCAACTCAGAAAGTCATTCATATGGCACTTCAAAGGAGCTTGTGTCCCCAGAAAGACAATTGGAGAACTAAGACTTATGAAACAAGGAGACGATGAACCTTTGAAAATATTTATTGAAAGATACCACAATATGGTACTCGAAGTCGGAGGGTATGAATCCCCCGAGGCCCTGGAAAGCTTAAAGGGAGCCTTAAAAGTCGGGAGCCTATGGACCCACCTAAGGATCCAAGACACCCCGGACTACGCAACCGCCCTGGAAGTGGCCCGGAAGTTCGTTCTGTTAGAAAACGAGGAGAAGGTATCCCGAAGAGGGAACACCATCAGAGAAAGGACCACAAGAGAGGGCGCCCCCCGCCGCGTAGAAAGAGAATCCAGAAGGCTGCCCCTAAAACACAAGGAGTTCAAACCACTGCAACGAGACAACCAAGAGAGAAGGGCGCCGACCAAGTAAACCATGTGGTCGAGGAAGATGCATACATTCCCCTAAAGAACCACTGGGACAAATTGTCATGGAGATTCAGGGGAAAGGCCTCTTGGTAGAACCCGACCAAAGAAGATTTCCCCCGGACAGGAGGAACCAAAAGGCTTACTGCATACATCACAACTCCAGAGGACATGCAACGGACAGGTGTAAAGATCGGCGGGAACAGATGGAAGACCTAGCATAAAACGGATACCTGAACAAATGCATTGACCACGAAGTTATGACAGCCAGACAAAGGGCACGTGGCCGCCAAATTAATATCATCGCCGGAGGGAGAACACTGGCCGGAAACTCTAACCGGTCAAGGAAAGACTACAGCAGAAACCGAGGACCGGACGTCCTAGAAATAGAGCAGGTCACAGGGCACCAGGGAAGCCGGTCGGTACCGATAATGTTTACCGATGAGGACACCCGAGGGGTAAGTTTTCCTCATGACGATGCATTAATAATCAAGGCAGTAATTAGCGGCTCAGAAGTAGACAGAATCCTAGTGGATCCCGGAAGCGCAATTGACATAATTTCCAAAGAGGCATTGGACGACCTAGGGATAGAGTATGCAGCCCTAACCGACGATAGCACTCCCTATACGGTTTTGGAGGATCCGCCGTCGTCCCACTCGGGAGGATACAGTTAGCAATAACAGTCGGGACATATCCCCGGACCCAGACGATCATGACAGACTTCACTGTAGTAGACTGCATGAGCAGCTACCAAGCCATCGTCGGACGACCTTTCATGATGAAAACAAAAGCCGCAATGTCCTGCTACCACCTAAAACTGAAATTCCCCACCCGGGAGGGGATCAGAATCATATGCGGAAGTCAGAAAATAGCTCGCAACTGCTTCGCAACTCTCTCACGAGAGACTCTCTGCATCAAAGAAGATACCCGAAAACGACAAAGAAGTCTGGATGAGGAAGAAGAAAACAGAAACCCTGGGCCTCGGCCAAACAAAAATTCCCGACTCGCCGCAGCTGAGGAGACAAAAGAAATAGAACTTTACGGGCCAGAAAAAAGCATAAAGATAGGGGGAGGCCTGAGCAAGTCTATACAACAAGATCTGCTAGAATGCCTGAAAGGATACCCCGGACGTCTTTGCTTGGGGATACGATGACATGCCTGGGATCGACCCAAGATTTGTCAATCACCGCCTAGCAGTAGACCCATCACGCAAGCCAGTCAGGCAAAAGAGAAGGAACTTCAATCAGAAAGGAGTAAAGCAATAGGAGCCGAGGTGGAGAAGTTACTAAAGGCAGGTCTCATCAGGGAGGCAAAGTACCCAGATTGGGTATCATCAACGTAGTGTTGGTCAGAAAAAACAATGGCAAGTGGCGAATGTGTGTCGATTTCACCGACCTAAACAAGGCGTGCCCAAAGGACAGCTTCCCTTTGCCGAACATAGACCAACTAGTGGACGCCACGGCTTGTCAGGGTTTGCTGAGCTTTATGGATGCTTTCTCCGGATACAACCAAGTCAAAATGTACCCTGCAGACGAAGAGAATACCACTTTCATTACCGATCAAAGACTTTACTGCTACAGAGTAATGCCCTACGGGCTAAAAAATGCTGGGGCAACCTTCCAAAGGTTGGTAAACAAAGATTTTAAACCACTCATTGGCACGACAATGCTAGTTTACGTCGATGACATGATAACAATGTCGAAAGAACCAAGCTATCACATGGCCAACCTAAAAAAAAACCTTCGAGCTGTTAAGGAGATACAGCCTGAAACTCAACCCAGAGAAATGTACCTTCGGGGTAGCCTCAAGAAAGTTTTTAGGTTACATGGTAAGTGCCTGAGGCATCGAAGCAAACCCACAAAAGATCCAGGCAATACTGGGCCTAAAATCCCCCAAGACAGTGAAAAGAAGTACAAAGTTTGACCGGTAGAGTGGCTGCGCTCAATCGGTTCATATCACGAGCAACTGACAAATGCCACCCCTTCTTCAAAGTGATCCAGAAAGCAAAAAGGGATATCGACTGGACACCCGAGTGCGAGGAAGCCTTCCAGCAACTGAAGCAGTATCTAGTACAGCCCCCACTCTTGGCAAAACCACTCCCGGGGGAAACATTATACTTATACCTGGCCGTTTCAGAGCGGGCAGTGAGTTCGGTACTGATACAAGAAATCGACAAGGTCCAGAAGCCGGTTTACTACATCAGCAAAGCCCTCCTAGACGCCGAGACCCGATATCCGATACATGAACTGGTCGCCCTTTCATTGATCATGGCAGCTCGGAAATTGCGGCCTTACTTCCAGGCCCATCTTATCGGGGTCTACACCGATCACCCCCTAAAACAAATTCTGCAGCGGCCAGAAGTTTATGGCAGACTAGTAAAATGGTCGGTAGAGCTAAGTGAACATGACATCTCCTACCTCCCGAGAGCAGCAGTGAAAGGACAAGCCTTGGCAGATTTTGTCGCTGAATTTACTGAACCCCATGTCCTGACGATAGAAGAAGACAAATGGGAGATGTCTGTAGACGGTTCCGCCAGCACACAAGGCAATGGCGCAGGAGTCATCCTAAAGAGCAACAAAGGAGAAGAAATCCCGCTCGCCCTGAAGTTCGCTTTTGTAGCGACCAACAATGAAGCAGAATATGAAGCAATACTGGGCGGTTTAAGACTATGCACGGTACTAGGGATCCGAGATGTGGCAGTAAGAAGTGACTCGCAGTTAGCCATTCAGCAGCTAAAGGGAACATTCCAAGCCAAAGAACCTAGCATGATGGCCTATCTGACCGAAGTGCGAAAGTTAACGGGGAAGATGGGGGATGTACGCTTCGAGCAAATCTCCCGAGAAGACAATTATGAAGCAGACTCTCTGGCACGACTCGCCTCCTCAACAAAAGCCGAGCACCCCAGAATAATCCCTCTGATTTACATCCGGGAAAAAAACGTGGGGGAATCTGAAGTAGAAGTTCTAGATAAAGAAAGCAAACATCATGGATGCAACCCATCAGAAAATACCTGGAAACAAGAGAAACACAGGAGACAAAACAGAGGCCAGGAAAGGTTAAGATACAAAAGCACCGAATTTTCCCTAATCAACGGGGTACTTTACCGAAGAGGTTACTCAGTCCCCCTCTTAAGATGTCTGGCAGAAGAAAAGGCAAATTATGTGCTCAGGGAGATACATACAGGCATCTGCGGAAAGCCACTCCGGGGGTCACTCAATTGCTTTTAAGCCCTAAGACAAGGTTTTTACTGGCCGACCATGCACCAGAACGGCATAGAAGTGGCCCGCAAGTGCGAAGGATGTCAGAAAACGCAAATCTCCACCACCAACCCCAACAGAAACAATTGACTACACTGCTCAGTCCCTGGCCATTCGCCCAGTGGGGACTAGACATCATTGGACAATGCCACGAGGGAAAGGACAGGCAAAATACGTCATCGTGGCCATAGACTATTTCACCAAATGGGTGGACGCAGAGCCATTATCCACCATAAACGGAGAAAAAGCCACTGAATTCCTAAAGAAAAAATATCGTTTGCCGATTTGGAATCCCCCGAGCCATCATCACCGACAACGGGAAGCAGTTTGATAGCAAAGGCTTCAGAAAACTCTGCGAAGACCTCCGGATCGCCCTAAGGTTTTCCCCACCCAGCCCATCCCAAGTCCAAACGGACAGGTCGAGGTGACGAACAACAAGACCATCAAAGCCAACCTGAAAGCTCGGCTCGGATCCAGGCAAAGGTCTATGGGTCGAGGAATTTCCAAAAGTACTACTATGGGGCACCACCGGACAATCTATAAAAACTCTACAGGAGAACCCCGTTCTCCTTAGTGTACGGTTATGAAGCTGTCCATCCCGGCCAGAAACGGGGTTGACCTTCCCACAGGGTCCAGCACTACGAAAACAAGCAGAATGAAGGACTTATCAGAAACC
>SKCR01007104.1:0-24794 GCA_019454045.1 Zanthoxylum bungeanum
CTCCTCCTTCCATCAAGTAGTTCACCCCACATAGTTCTTTTATTTTGTCCTCCGTCCGGTGTGCCAGCAATTTGCCTCTTAAGGCCGAATAGCGGCATGTGCTTCGTCCTTATTTCTTCGCTCCATCACATAGGCCAATAAATTGGCCTTGGAGGCCGCAAGAGCGGTTTGCCCCTTATTCTGGCCGTACTTCATTCGAACATCCTAACTGGGTATTGCATTAATGGCCGCCCATTATCAATTAGTACTTTGGTGACAGGTATCCCGTTAGCCTTTGCCTTTACATACAACGACCGCAGGTGCTTCGTCATTTGTGTTGGTGGCTTCGGGAAAAATACTCTCCCTGATAAACCTATTTCCATTGCTTGATCGCCCTCAACTTGCGGCGACTCCTCTTCTATGTCCGATCTGGGAGGTGACAACGATGCTGGTGAATCCTGGGAGACAGGATTGACAGTCAATCTCCGCTTTTCGGCTCTGGTGAGGGTCCGTTTTACCTTAGGCATCCCATACAAAACAAGGAAAGAATATCATCCCAAATCTTCTCCCAATGTCCCGACTGCAGGATTACCGGCTTCATATAATTCTCTGAGAAGCCGATTCTGTGAAATCCCCCTTCTTATTGATTCGGTTTTGATGTCTATTTCTTCTTCTATATCGGTCATCTCCTCATCTTCAGCTTCCCTATCTGTGATTGAGAGCGCTGCAAATTCAGTTTCGTCACCCTCATAAAAGTCCTCGCTTGTTCCAACTTCCCAATTGTTATCTCTATTGAATTTCCCAGGCAATAGGTAATGATTAGCAACCACTGGCGGCATACTGCCGAACTGAATGACGATAGGCGGCTCTTCATCGTCTGTTTTGTCCTGTTTCCATCTGCCGAATTTAGTGCGTTCGTCGCAACTTATCACCATTCCTTTTTTGCCGTCACCCTCTTTTTTATTTACTTCTGTTCTCTGTGTGGTGCGAGGGCTATGGCCTGTGGTGGCCTTCGTTTCACCTTATCGACGCATCAAACAGCCATAATTCATTTGGTGCCGCCTCAACTACATCTTTGTCATTTCGTCTACAGGGGGATAGTTCATGCCTGGCCGCTGGCCCGAGTGTGGCTTTTGGTACGAATGCCAAACATTGGGCCGATTAATCTTCGGCCTGAACGTCTTTACATTCTGGATGAAATTTGAATTCTCCCCATAGAACCTTGGGGCGAAGGTCCGGGGCTGCCATGATGATGGCTTTCTCTTCGCAGGCCTTTCACAAGTGTCTTCTAACTCTTTCATCCATTCCATGTCGTTCTTGCATCGAATACAAATGTTCTGCTGGTCTCCTTGCTCTGAAGGTGCCTTAATCCTTTCCGGAGCGCTTGGACAATGACGGTGCTGTACTTCGTCTAACACTAATTTGATTTTCGGCAGGTTCATCTTGGCAAGATCTGGATTGATCAAGTTCAACCCCACCGATTTTGGAAACGGGTCGTTGTCCACTGCCATCTTTTTCTCGAACGTAATTCGCCCGGATTCTATGGCATCCTGTAAGACATTACGAAAAACAAGGCAATTATTAGTTGTATGAGACCATGCATTGTGCCACTTACAATATCTTTTACTACCGATTTGTTCGGCTGTTGGCAACGTATGTCTGTCGTTCAAGCTAATTTGCTTGTCTTTATACAATGGTCAAATATAGCATCGACTTTAGTAATATCAAAGAAGAAGTTCCTGCTCTTTTTATCATTCTTTTCACTCGCTTGGGGTTCCGCCCACGTCTTACAAACGTACGGTTTCCCTTTAACCAATTCGGCCAAACATAAATCAGCCGACTCGGTGTTTACTTCACCCATTTCATAGTCGATATTCCTATAATATGTCTATTTGCTCGAATTTTTCATTTGCTCCTCTTCTCGTAATAATTGCTCGTAACGTACCACACTAGTGGTGAGTTGGGGAAGGTCCCAAAACTCGCGATCCTGAAACTTCTTTTTTAGATCGAGATTTAAGCAACCTTGAGCGATCCTCACAAATTATTTGTCGGGCAAATGCACGTAACAATGGCCTCGGGCTACCTTAAACCGTTGTAAAAATATCTCGGCCCATTCTCCTGGCACCTGTCATAGGTTTGCCAAATCGGCTAAAGCTACTTCAGATTCAACCTTAAAAAATTACGCATGAAACAGTTGCTCCATCTACTGCCAACTTTCTACCGAATTGGTCGGTAGACTGATATACCAGGAGAAAGCCACCCCTGACAGTGATCCGTGAAATAATCTCAGTTTGTGGAAATCATTGACTTCCCCACACTGGAGGGTAAATCGTCATACAAGTTCCATGGTAGAAACTTCCCCAGACCCCGTTAAGAGGGAAAAATCTGGTATCTTGTAGTTTCTAGGCCATGGATAGGCCACATCGACCCAATCAGGATACGGCTTCCGATATCTTGGCCGAATTGGCCGTATGCCTAAACCAAATTGGTTTTGAAGGATCTCGGTCATTTGCTCCCTTAGCATATCATTGCCATTAAATGGCATAGCTATGGGTGGTGGCTGCGGTCCTCTCAAAAGTGGGATATAATCATGATTCTGCCCCTGAGAAACCTGGACACCCTGAGGCATCACCACTTTGTTTTGTGCCATATTTGGCCCTTAGTGTATATTCGGCCCTAATTGTGGGCCATTGCCTCCAGGACTTATTCCTCCCATGAGAACCGTAGGGATGTTGGTCTCCTGTGGAGGAACATTATTAGGACCAGCCTCCTGACTGCTTGCTGCAGGGAGGGGCGTAGTCCACGACAGCGCCGTCCCGCCGTTTACACATTTGGCCATTAATTCATTCATCGAGCTTAGATGTTTAGCCATGTTTTCATAATGCGAATTGGTATTTGATACGAATTTATCTATGACATGCGCATTTTGAAGCCTAACCTGTTCGACAACATCCTGTGTGAATTCACCGAACAACGCGAGCACCGTATTAGGGCTGAGTTCTCTCATAGATTCGTACCGATTAGTATCTGCCAGACCCTCGAATTGACGCACTATAGCTGGAACGTTGGGCTGGTTGGTTTGCTCCAGTCCTCCTTCCTCCGCAGTTGAGCCAGTTTGGGCGTTTCTTTTCGGAGGCATCTCCACTCTTTACACCAAATCTCCCACTGTGGTCGCCAAAAACTGTTTGTGTAATTTTTAATGCGTGAATAAAAAAGAGCGTGTAAGGTTCAAACCTCCTGAGACAATGTCCCAGCAATGGGTGTTTGATTAAGTGAATAAGCCTCCAAGGGGCGCAAGCACAAAAGTTACAGTCCTAAGATTACAATCTAAGAAATGAAAAATAAAAATATGCTCATTTGAGTCTTCATTTGATCGGACTTTCTCTCTTGGCATAGATAAGCTTTTATAGTGAAGTTTGTTAACCGTTTTAAGCGGTTCCAATATCTTCTTGCAGTTGCTGGATCGTGCCTGTAACTGCTGAGTTGCGTGTTTCAACTGCTTGGTTTTGGAGGAAAACTGTCCAACTGCCATGATCGTGGAAGTAACCGTATCATGGGTTCTCGTCCTAAACGTAACCGCATCATGGGCTTTCGTCCTAACCGCTGGTTCGATCGCCCCACGCTCTTTATCGCCCTTTGGTCCATCGCACTTTTTTCTTTCGCTGTTTCTTTAATCTCAGGGCGATTTCGTTCTATGGTGGAGATTTTCATCTGTTAACAGTATGAAATTGTGTTGTTATGGAGTTGATTTCAATCATTATGTATGTGTATATTGATACATCATTCAATCACAAGGAAATATCTGAGCATTATAACAGTATCAGTCAAATGCATAGGTGACAGTAGAATATATGTTATCTACCAGTAACCTATCTGAATCGGGGATTTTAAAATGCAATCAAATTATATATCACATACAATATACATTAATATACTGGCATGTGTAACGTTACAATAATCTGTATTATTTATAATTAATTGCCCTAATGCTCTACGTTATTAGTGAGACTCTCTAGGTTATGGTATATCTATCACGGAACATATTCCATGTCTGTAATTAGTGCACTCATAAATTATGATGACCACAAATAACTATGCTAAAGCATACAAGACGGTCTAGGTATACGGTATACTAATTCCATCATATGTTATCTGAATTATATGGTAATATATAAGAAACGTCAAATCTCCGCTATGTACAATTCTTGTATGTCGCGACATATTCATGATTCTTTAGATAAATACTCCAAATTTGTTTCCTCAATATAATCTACTATGTTGGACAATTATGACCCATAGCGTCACTATTTGTACAGATCACAGTGTTCTTGTACAAATTAACTATGTGACCAAGGAGATTGCACTCTTATCATTTGTGATTAGATCACCTAGATGTATAAATGATGAGAAGGTCCCTATGATTAGTGCCTGGATTGAGAATGATATGAGACAATATCAATCCATGAAGGCAGGAATCATTAAATATCCCTAGTCAGAGTATTATCGAGATTGGACATCGATAATACGTAAAAGACTAGTATTACACTGTGCGCGTGTAAGGGCACAACGACATAGTTCTCATATATTTGGGTATAGGATACTCGTGCAAGTGTAATAGGAGGTTGTGTTTTACCGATGGTACGGGAAACAGCTTCGTTCTGGATAGACCCCCTCAGAATTCCATTGGTAGTATGACTATGTGTCTATAGAAGTCCGAAATCAGGGTAGGTGTATTTGGTCTTAACCTGAGACTTGCACCGCTAATACATACGAAAATCAATATACTTTGGTTGAGGTCGTCCAGGGCTTTAACCGGTTTCTGTGTACGCCGATTCTGGGTATATCGAGAATCGTAGTGTGTTGGATGTGATGTCAAGACGGAAGTGTCACTCCAGTCATTTGGAGATGATGGTCACGTAGGATACGGGGCTGGTTCTCTTAAATGCTGCGCAGCTATCGGGATATTATGACTAGGTCATGTATATCCGATTATAGAGACTAGTCACCAGACACCCGACATGTGCTTCGTACGGGGCAGACACAATTCCAGCCCCAGGCCTAGCACGTGATCATTCGATACTGGACAGAAATACGCAATACTACGGTATACTACGCTTGATATAGATCTTTATTCCTGTAAGGATATTTTCGGAGAATTGGGGAGGCATGGCGCTTTGCTAGAGGCTAACATTATCTTGTAATTCGGTATAAACGTAATACGAGGTACTTACGTGTTCGGATAGTCCGACGACCGAATTTACTGCCAAAATATCTGGGGATCTCATGGGTCGCTTCCCAAAGATTCACCGATGACGTATAACTCGCACTCTAAATTAATCTGGGATTAATTAGAAGAGAGAGAAAATTAATCTGGGATTAATTACAGAGATATTTTATCTGGAATAAAATATCCTTAAAGAGAGATAACGATTAATTTGGAATTAATCGAGAAATTAATATATTTGATATATTAAACGAAATTGGATTTCGACGCGGAATTAAAATTAGATTTTAATTTGGGCGAGCGAATTAATTTAGAATTAATTCGTTAGCGACGTGAATAGTGACTTCGCAAGCTTTGATTATTAGCGAACCTGAGCACGAGATTATTTGCGAGCGCATTCGCATTTCGAATTCGAGTGCGGCACGTCAAATCAAGCGTCAAATCGCTAGTCGCATCAAGCTTCAAATCACTTGTCACTTTGAGTGATGTGACTTGACAAGCTTTGATTGATGTGATTGAGTGATTGCATGATGTGAGTGGTTAGGCTTTAATGGTTTGACTTTAAAAGCCAAATTCACATGAAATGCATGTGAAATTCAAATGAGTGTATTTAATACACAAATTTGGTAACACATCACACATTCTCTCTTCTCTCTACTCTCGCATGTTCACGCCCAAAGGGGCCAAAAACTTTCTGGTTTCTATCAAGAAACCGTGAGTTAGGGGAGCAAGAGTGATGGTTTTGCGGCAAAATCATCAAGTGCTAGCACACTTACGAGACATGTGAAGGTGATAGGGAAGTCCACCGTGAGCCGGGAATCGTTTGATGAAGCTTGGAGCTCAACAAATTGGAGGCAAAAACCGAAACCAGTGAGCTCAAATCTGCACTGCAGTTCACGCCTAAACCGGTAGCATTTTTGAAGTTTTGTTGCTTCGCGTCGTCACCGATCGATGTAAGTATTCCGAAAACTTCTATATTTTTATTCGCACATTATTCATGCTTATAATCGATCCTGGACCTTAATAGAAACCAACATACTAAAGATTTAAAAGATCACGAAGTGGACACTTAAATCTCGCACACATGACTGATGTACCCTCTTTAGATACATCAAATGATATCATGAGTATCAGTCCGCACCCAACAAGTAGGTGCATGTCTGGTCTAGATTGACCGGTGATGTAACTGTTGTCAAAGTGTGGAAGATTATTCATACATGTACATTGGTATCTCAAGTTAAATGTGATTGAATTGAATATTGATTGGATCAATTTCATGAAAATTGATTTGGAATAATTTTCCCCCAATTTGGTGAGCATGGCTGAATAGAATAGCCCTAAAAGTCTTGGTGATTTCGATTTTTTATTTCATTGGATGAGTTAGAATCAATTAGGATGATGATTTAATGTCGATTGTGAGTTTAATTGGATTGAAACCGAATCGGACAAAATTATCCCTCATTGGCCGAGACATGTTGAGCATGAATTGGGTTTGATTTTAATCAAAATGTGTTTGACATGTGATGATGAAAATGAGCATGATTAATTGTGTATATTGATGTTTTAGAAATGTTAATTTGGGTAATTAATCATGTGATACACTTTGGTAATTAAATTAGGAAAATTGGATTTTTGGAATTTAAGTATTTGGGCCTTAAAATTGGATTTGGGCTTTAGTGTTGTAATTGGGCTTGTTGGGCTTTGTTGTACAAAGTTGGGTTAAGGCAAATTGGATTGGATCCAATTAGGCCCAAAACCGACACCATAAAGCCCAAATGCGACTTAATAAACCTTTAAAGTTTAATTGGGCCTAATGGGCCAAGATTGATTTCTAGGCTTATTGGGTAACTCCCGGATTGGATTTTGGTTATTCGGTTTGATCCGAGTTGACCAAAAGTCCACGCCTTAAGAAATTAATTAAAAGCCCATTGGACTTTAATTAAACTAACGTTGGATGTTAATCGGGCTTTGAGACCCGTCACGATTAAATTTGAAATTTAAGTCGTAAAAGTTCATTATTAAAGTGTAGTATTTAATTTGGAATTAAATAAGCGAGTTAGTATTAAATACATATTAAATTGGATTTAATGATGTAGTTTAATTTAATTCGAGAATTCATACTTTAAGTACTTATTCGCAAAACGAGTTTGACTCGAGCAAAATCAAATCGTTGTTTGAACATTGGATGATCACTAATTATCAGATTAATTAATTTGATTAGATTGATTGATAACATGCTTGTGTGAATACATGGTTGCGATGCATGAATAATGTATATCGGATGGATATTAGATGGGTGGGACAATTTTAAAAATTATGTAATAAATTTGATTTATTAATTGGACCTGCGTGTCCAGCCTTATTACCTCTCATTCTTTGTATTCTATTCTCACTTATTCCCCTCAATGTAAATGAGGTTTCTTTAGAAGTGTAGTGTAACGGGTAGAAGTAATACTTGTGCTAGCGGGGAGAGAAAGTGAGAGATTTGATCTAGGATCAATGTAAAGTATCCATCCGCATATCATTATTATTTTTCATATGCGCTTTATTATGTGTTTAGAATGCATGTTTAAGGGTGTATGATGATGAGACCTTAAGTAAGATAATAAATTGGTTCCCATTTGCACGCGAAAAACCCACAAATATATTAAGCGTCTTTCCTTCCATTGAGTGATTCTCACTCAAGATTTGAGATGGCATTGGTTTGTTGGCCAAAGTCAAGGCTTTGTCTGTCGAGATGTGTTTGAATCACGAGAGCTTTGTTCCATATCAGTGTCTTGTCCAAGTTGTGGTTTGTTGGCCAAAGTCAAGACCACTTCTTGTCCATCGACATTGATTAAGAAGCTTTCCATGGTCAATGGGTCGCGTGCCAAAGCCAAGGTTTAGTTGATTCAGAGGAAAAAGGTTAGGTAATACATTGGATGTATTGGCATATATAAGATATATGTTTCGGACTTGGATGTCCCCCTACCGGATCTAGGAATTGGATTGGATCCAATTGATCTTAGAGATCTACCTAGTTAATTATCATACAATTTGTTGGCCAAAGTCAAGATTGTGTGATATTTAACGGGATCCTAGCCCACTAGGAACACGGTTTCCCGAGTACTCAACAGAGGGTTAGAGGCTCGTTGAAAAATAGTGGGAGGCAAGATTGAATTTGCAATATTCGTTCAATTACTCGCCATAAGCTCTCAAACATATCATTCGTCATATCGATTAAATGTTAGTTGGACTAATATTTAAATTGTTGTTTTAATAAATAGTTGGACTATATTTAAACAATTCATTTATAAGTGATTATATAATTGGATTATGATAATCAATATATATATATGATTTAATTAAAGTATAGTTGATTAAATAGTTGGATTATAATAATCATTATATTTAATAGTACCTTAATTATTGATTAAATAGTTGGACTATTAAAATCAAGATTAAATTGAAAGATTGACGTTTAATTCATAATCCTAGGTAAATGTTTTAAATGGTTTAATTTTCAATATTGGGAATAATTTCAGGATGGTCCTGGAAAACTGATAAGTTATTTTATTTGATAAAATAAAATATTAGGCCTAAGCTTGGAGTTAAGAAAATAGTATATCATAAATCTTTGGAAGATTATGTAATGATAACTAAAGTTCTTAATCCATAATACTTACCGCATAAGACTCCTTAATTTCTGAATCAGAACTAAGGATTAGATCCTTAAAGTATGATACTGAAACTGAAGGATCTTCATAAATCTATCTTTAGATTATAGAAGTACTAAATTGCGAAAGTTAACTCTTGGAGAGTTAATGACTATTCTCAAGGAGATAAAGTCAAAATTTGCAATAAGGCAAGTAGCGCTAGGCGCACTTTACTTCGATATTCTAGAAGGCCAAGGCTTGGCCAAAGGCTTCTGGAGTGTTGAAACTGGAAAATGCAACTTCATTATAGTCTTATTGGGAAGATAAAAGACATATCCCAAAATGTCTGCCTAAATATGGCAAACGGGATCGCGGAAGCGTGACTGCCGTTTGGACAAAGCAGACATAAGGAATTGAAGATGAGCAAGGCTCTGACTTCAAATATGTTTGTCAACATTATGTTCACTACTAGTATTAAAATTAGATTTTGAATACTAAGTTTGGTGCATAAATATATTGATGTTCAGAATCTGTTTTGAACAGGATACTGACTTCAATTGAGATTTATCTGCGAATTGGAAACGGGACAAAAGTCGATATTTTAACCGTAGATATCTAAGTTTAGGAACTACCTTCGGGTGTGTACCTAAATTTGGAAACTGTTATAATGTAACTAGTTTGACTAGATATATTATCTCTATATCAGTGTTTAACCCGCTGTGGATTAACCTTTATATTCTAGAACACTAAAGTGTTTCATTATATAAAGATGATATTGAGATAAACACATTAGATGTGAATAACAGCATTTATATTTTGAATATAAATAAATCTCAAATATATATATATATGACAAATAAATAGCTTAAACTGATTTGATCAGGAAGAAATTAATTGTGGCATTGTTGTCTGGGACACAATTAAACAAGAATCGTATATCCGCACTTTTGAAGAGCGGGTACTAGGACTAATTTGATCCAATCAAATAAAGTCTACGAATCTAGTTTATTGGGCATGTGCCTAAAATACTATTTACTTGGTAAAAGTGCAAATGCCACTGATCTGTTAGCCCTAATTCATAGTGAAGCAAGTGGGCCCATGTCTAGCTAGGCTAGATGTGGATATGAATATTTCGTGACATGTACGGATGTGGCATCGCGTTATGGTTATATGTTTCTTTTGAAGAATACAAATCGGAAACTTTTACAGTTTCGACACGAAATAGACAAACAGATCCGCTAAAGTATTAGACCGTCACGGTAAGACCGTAATGGAAATACTTAAGCAATAACTTTCTAAATACTTGAAAGAGTAAAGTATTCTTTCAAACGAGGACTCCTCCCGAACACGTCAAAGTGACGGTGTGTCCGAACTGAGTAACCGAATTATGTTAGACATAATTAAGGTTAATCATGAGTCGCTCTGAGCTATCATTTCCTTCAACGGATAAGCATTAACAGTGCAAAACTTATTTTGAATAAGGTTCCATAATAATCTGTTTGACAGATTTCATATTAGATATGAAAAGGAAAGAAACTGGGTTCACATTCCTGATAATTCGGGTATGCTAGGCATATGTTTGGATGATACCAAACTAGAACCCAAATGGATAAGTGCCGAATTGTAGGTTATCCTAGGGATACCATAATTATTGTACTTATACAACTCACAAGAGAACAATTAGATTGTTGCTCACCATGTGGTTTTCCTAAGAGGAATACCGATATGCAGTGGTAGTAGGATAGTAAAACTCGATGAAAATCGGAGTAATACTATTCCAGGCACCGATTCATAATGGAACACAAATAGTTCATCAAGGATGAAACTATTACCATTAATCTTCATATACACAAGAACCGCGTATGTCGGAGAGAACCTGGGGTATGGGTTTCTGATCTCACCTCGTAAAGATGTCTATCTTTTGAGTATACCAACTGACTACGTATGAGGAAGTGATACAAGGTATCGACTCCCTATCATGACAAAGTGCCATGAATCCGAAATGGATAATGCTTGCTAAAGCTATGTATTTCATTTATGAAATATGACAGCTTTGCGGGTAAATCGCTTTCCTGAAAAGGAAACCTTTTGGAGGATGTTTAAAACATCCTTGCGGTTTTGTCGTACTATAACTAGCAAACAAGGTTTGCAGGTTATTCGATCCATGTTTGGATTGAAGCAAGCATTAGGTTCTTGGAATTATCATTTTGATGTAATCATAATGGCGTATGATTTAATTCAAATGAAAATGATTCTTGGGTATATAAGAGAGTCAGTGGGAGCGCACTAACAGTGGCTGTCCTAAATAAATAATGATAATACATCATTTCTTAGGAAATGATATTCCCATAAATAACAATCGGGGAAAGCTTGGCTTTCATGAAACTCTCCGAAAAACTGTACATTGAAAAATGTACGCAACCTGGTGTCTCATACACCTTGAGCATATGATTCACACACAAGCCAATCCAAGTGATAGTCACTGGATTGAAGTTAAGAACATCCATTAGTATCTTAGAGAACTAAGGATGTTGTCTAATCTATGGAGAATGAGAACTTGAAATGACTAGGATCACTGCTGTAAGTTTCCTAAAACCGATACAAATGGTACTGACAATTTGAATAACGGTACAATGAGCTGGAAATCTTCCAAGCAAGATACTGTTACCGAATAAAAAACAAATGCGGGTTATTGTTGCAGCTGAGGCGCAATAGAAGCCTTTGGGTCGATAATAAATCTAATTAGATAGATATATTCTGTTAGCAGCTGAGCTAGGCTTGAGCACAGGCTAAAGAATTAATGGTCTCATCAACGATCCAGATAATATCGATATTCATCTGATTCGTTCGGATCATACATCGTGGCGATGTGATGATCGAATAATAAATCGCATCAGACGATAATCATGAAAATTCCGCTGACGAAAACCTTTTCTCAGCAATTTGAGTAAACCGTACATAGTTCGGGTGTCAGACACTCGAGTGACTGGCTATAGGCCAAGTGGGAGATTGTTGGACAATTATGACCCATATCATCACTATTTGTACAGATCACGGGTGTGTTGTACAAATTAACTATGTGACAAAGGAGATTGCACTCTTATCATTTGTGATTAGATC
This sequence comes from Zanthoxylum bungeanum, assembly GCA_019454045.1. Lineage (NCBI taxonomy): Eukaryota > Viridiplantae > Streptophyta > Magnoliopsida > Sapindales > Rutaceae > Zanthoxylum > Zanthoxylum bungeanum. Next base: position 11,959 of record SKCR01007104.1, read on the forward strand.
ACCTAGATGTATAAATGATGAGAGGTCCCTATGATTAGTGCCTGGATTGAGAATGATATGAGACAGTATCAATCAATGAAGGCAGAATCATTAAATATCCATAGTCAGAGTATTATCGAGATTGGACATCGATAAATACGTAAAAGACTAGTATTACACTGTGCGCGTTGTGAGGGCACAACGACAGTTCTCATATATTTGGGTATAGGATACTCATGCAAGTGTAATATGGGTTGGTGTTTACCGATGGTACGGGAAACAGCTTCGCTCTGGATAGAGCCCTCGGAATTCCATTGGTAGTATGACTATGTGTCTATGGAAGTCCGAAATCAGGTAGGTGTATTTGGTCTTAACCTGAGACTTGCACCGCTAATACATACGACAATCAATATACTTGGTTGAGGTCGTCCAGGGCTTTAACAGTTTCTGTGTACGCCGATCTGGGTATATCAGAATCGTAGTGTGTGGGTGTGATGTCAAGACGGAAGTGTCACTCCAGTCATTTGGAGATGATGGTCACGTAGGATACGGACTGGTTCTCTTAAATGCTGCGCAGCTATCGGGATATTATGACTAGGTCATGTATATCCGATTATAGAGACTAGTCGCCAGACATCCGACATGTGCTTCGTACGGGGCAGACACAATTCCAGCCCCAGGCCTAGCACATGATCATCTGATACTGGACAGAAATAATACTGTATACTACGGTACTACGCTTGATGATATAGATCCTTATTCCTGTAAGGATGTTTCCGGAGAATTGGGGAGGCATGCGCTTTGCTAGAGGCTAACCTTGTCTTGTAATTTGGTATAAACGTAGTACGAGGTACTTACGTGTTCGGATAGTCCGACGACCGAATTTACTGCCAAAATATCTGGGGATCTCATGGGTCGCTTCCCAAAGATTCACCGATGACGTATAACTCGCACTCTAAATTAATCTGGGATTAATTAGAAGAGAGAGAAAATTAATATGGATTAATTACGGAGATATTTTATCTGGGATAAAATATCATTAAAGAGAGATAACGATTATTTGGAATTAATCGAGAAATTAATATATTTGATATATTAAACGAAATTGGATTTCGACGCGGAATTAAAATTAGATTTTAATTCGAGCGAAGCGAATTAATTTAGAATTAATTCGTTAGCGACGTGAATAGTTACTTCGCTAGGCGAAATCATTTAATTACGACGCAACGGAAAATTCGTTAATTTGGAATTAGCGAACCCGAGCCCGAGATTATTTGCGAGTGCATTCGCATTTCGAATTCGAGTGCAGCACGTAAAATCAAGTGTCAAATCGCTAGTCACATCAAGCGTCAAATCACTTATCACTTTGAGTGATGTGACTTGACAAGCTTGATTGATGTGATTGAGTGATTGAATGATGTGAGTGGTTAGGCTTTAATGGTTTGACTTTAAAAGCCAAATTCACATGAAATGAATGTGAAATTCAAATGAGTGTATTTAATACACAATTTGGTAACACATCACACATTCTCTCTTCCTCTCTACTCTCTCATGTTCACGCCCAAAATGGGCCAAAAACTTTCTGGTTTCTGTCAAGAAACCGTTAGTTAGGGGAGCAAGAGTGATGGTTTTGCGGCAAAATCATCAAGTGCTAGCACACTTACGAGACATGCGAAGGTGATAGGGAAGTCCACCCATGAGCCAGGAATCGTTTGACGAAACTTGGATTCAATAAATTGGAGGCAAAAACCGAAACCAGTGAGCTCAAATCTGCACTGCAGTTCACGCCTAAACCAGTGAGCATTTTTGAAGTTTTGTTGCTTCCGCGTCGTCAACCGATCGATGTAAGTATTCCGCAAACTTCTCGATTGTTATTCGCACAATATTTCATGCTTATAATCGATCTTGGACCTTAATAGAAACCAACATACTAAAGATTAAAAGATCACGAAGTGGAACTTAAATCTCGCACACATGAACTGATGTACCCTCTTTAGATACATCAAATGATATCATGAGTATCAGTCCGCCCCAACAAGTAGGTGCATGTCTGGTCTAGATTGACCGGTGATGTAACTGTTGTCAAAGTGTGGAAGATTATTCATACATGCACATTGGTATCTTAAGTTAAATGACCACATCTGCTATTCGACTTGGGAAGATTCATATTAACGTTGGTGTGCCATCTATTAGGAATAGTTTCAGTGAGTCATTTAGAGCTCATCAAAAGAACACCTACACATCTATACGATTCTCCTAAGACTCATGGTTACTAGAATAAACCATCGAATAAAATCTTGATATATGACATGTACTGGTCTCAACAGATTTTATTAATCTACCGGTGTTAGCAAATCTTGACCAGAAACATTATTTGAGAATATAATACAAGTAATGATACCTCCCATTGTCAATTAAAATCTCTTTGTAACTGTATGATAAACTGTATATTCTCGGGTTTTTTGTCTAATATATATATATATATATAATATAAATATATAAAACTCAGTTAGTTTTGATCTAAACTAATTAGATCGAATATGTATATAAAAGACAAGAGGGGTGGTATCATTAAATAGGTAAATTATGGTAAAAGTGACTTCTCGTATTTATGAACTAGTCATAAATATGATAAAAAATTGGCGATCAGAGCCTCAACCCCAACACGATTAACTGAACTTGAAAGATTGGCTAACTGAACTTCAAATTTAAAATTATTTCTCACTATCTCCCATATTTTTTTAATAATTTGAAAACTCGTCTATAACTATATGAATTTTTTATTGAAGACACTGGAGGGAGATTATTGGATAGAAAACTGCATCAAGATATGTAGCTTTTGGCCTTGCCTTGAACATTCTTTAGTGAGTAGTTATCAGATTTACTTGGTAACCCAATGACCATAATCTTGAATTGTTTTGTCGTTGGTGTAAACTTAAGACAATAATTATCGCACAACCTTCACCTGGCCAATTTGATTCTTATGGTTGAGTTCATTTTGGCCATGAATAAATCTTGATTTCTTTAAATGTTTTTAGAGAATTCAGCCCTTATAAATCTCACAGAAGTAACCTCACTTCTCACTTAAAATAAATGATCTTCAATTATTAGTATCATGCCAGATTCCACTTAGAGTATTCTTAAGATATAGTAACCATTAAAAGCTTATCTTGTCCTTAACCCATGGCAGATAGCATTGAGTTATTATAGAAATGGGATAGAGTTTCTAGCTCCGTAGTGCTTCATTTAAATCACACAAAATTTAAGCTATCCATTTAAAACCTATATCTTGGGATCTCCAGTCAGCTATGTTAGGTTTCCATTAAGGTAATTCATTAGATATAGGCATCTCGATGACACTTGCTCGTTACGTAAACCTCTACTAAATGGATCCATTAGGTTTTCCTATGATTTGACATAATCTATTGAGGTTATTCTGCTTGAGAGCAGTTATCTTATAATATTGTGTTTTCGACGTATTTGTCTATACTTACTATTATACATTATATTTTGAACTCTTCTAATAGCCGAATGATTATCAAATGTATACTAATTGCTAGCATATGTTTTGACTAATTTGGAATATCCTCCAAAAATGTCGAAGCCATTTTGCTTCTTCTTCTACTTTGTTTGACGTTTTGATTCGGATTCCATAGGGCACTTAGCAAAAGATGTTTGCCTTGAGGATTTCTATGACATTGCTCCACCTCTTAATGTAAATACAAATCCAATAGTGGACTTTGTGTAATTTGTGTCCGATATCAAATTGTCATCATCATATCCTTCTAAGACAGATGGATATTTAGTATAGGGCAGTCTTATCCGTTCCTTAAAGGTTTCGCATCACATCACCTCACTATAATAGCCAAGCTGAAATTTAAATCCTGAACTCCACTTTCACAACCAGCACTACAAGAAATTACAGTTTTTAGCGACGGAATTGAGACGGAATTGAAACGGATAATGAAATAGGGACAGAATTTAGCGACAAAAAAAATTTCATCTCTAAATTAGAGACAGAAATGAAAATCCGTCGGTAAATAGAGACGAATTACTATTCCGTCGCTAATTTTTTTTAGAAACGGAATTTTTCCGTCGCTAATTAGAAACGGAATTCAAATTCCGTCTCTAATTAGAAACAGAATTTCAATTCCGTCGCTAATTTAAAATTTTATTTTTATTTTATTTTTTTTTGTTAATTGGAAACGGAATTGTTCCGTCGCTAATTAGAAACGGAATTGAAATTCCGTCGCTAATTAGAAACAGATTACTATTCCGTCGCTAATTTTGTCTAGAAACGGAATTTTCCGTCGCTAATTAGAAACGGAATTCAAATTCCCTCTCTAATTAGAAACGTAATTTCAATTCTGTCGCTAATTTAAAATTTTATTTTTATTTTATTTTTTTTGTCAATTAGAAACGGAATTGTTCCGTTTCTAATCTTAAATTTTTATTTTTATTTTAAATTTTTTCTTTAATTAGAAATGAAATTTTTCCGTCGCTAATTAGAAACGGAATTCAAATTCCGTCTCTAATTAGAGACGGAATTCAAATTCTGTCTCTAATTAGAAACGAAATTTCAATTCCGTCGCTAATTTTAAATTTTATTTTTATTTTTATTTTTTTTGTTAATTAGAAACGAAATTGTTCCGTTTCTATTTCGTCGCTAATTTTTAAAATTTTCAATCCCCCCAAAATTTATTCCTTTCGGCGCCATTTTTTTTTTATAAAAGAAATAGAGACGGATTTTCCGTCGCTAAATAGAAACGAAAATCTATTCCGTCGTTAATTTAGTCAAATTTCAAAAAAATTTCCCGCCCTATGAAAATTCAAATGTCTACAAAATTTACAAATCTTCCCGCTTTCTTATTTTTTTTCCTTATATATACATCAAAATATTTTTAACTCTCAACTCAAATACACCATCCAAAATTTTCTTACTCAATTTCATATATCATTAATTTTTTCATTACCCAACTCTCATTATCAATCTCTCATTTTTCTTATCCCCTCTTTTAAAATTCTTAAGAAACAAACGGTGGACATTTCGTAAATGTATGGTGGTGTGTCGAAGCTCGCGGTGGACATTACGGTATCTTGTGTAATTGAAGATGTATATATAACAATTAAAAAAATTAACTTTTTAAAATTTTATACCATTCAAAATTTTTAAAATTTTCTCTTATCTAAAATTTAAAAATTTCATATCTACAATTATAAAATTTTTCATATCTATATAATTATAAAATTTTCCACCTCTCTACAATTTAAAAATATTTTCCTTTCTAAAATTTTAAATTTTTTCATTTCGAAAATTTTAAGAGTTTCATATATTTTTAAAATTTTAAATTTTCCGCCTCTCTAAAATTTTAGAATTTTCGTTTTTAATTTTTTTTTCCAAAAAAAAAAAATTATAGCTACGGAAATATTTCGTCGCTAATATTTGCAAAATTTTAAATTTTAAAATTTTAAATTTCCCGCCTCTTTAAAATTTTAATTTTTTTAAAAAAAATTATAGCTACGGAATAGCTACGGAAATATTCCGTCGCTAAATATTTTTAAAATTTTAAATTCCCGCCTCTCTAAAATTTAAAATTTAGTTTTTAATTTTTTTTTTCAAAAAAATTATAGAAACGGAATTTCAGTTGCTAAATAGCGACGGATAGAAAATTTCGTCTTTAAATAGAAATGAAATTTTCCGTTGCTATTTAGCGACGGAATACTAACTGTCGTTAATTAGAGACGGAAATTCCGTCGCTATATAGAGACGGGATTTCCATCCGTCGCTAACTTTAGCGACAGATGGTATATTTCCGTCGCTATTTTTTTTGCGACCAACAAAATAGAGAGGGAATTTTTCCGTCGCTATTCCGTCGCTAATGGTCAATTAGCGACGAATTAGCTACGGATTTTTCCATCGCTATTTGGCAGTTTTCTTGTAGTGCATGATTTGCTTAGATTGTAACATCATTAATGGTAATGTGTAAAACAATACATTGTATATAATTTTGGGTGGAATAATGAACTCAAAGTTTTCAGATAATTTCATACACAAATCATTCTTTGGGTGGATGAGCGATAATTACTCACAAGGGAAAAAATCAATTTTTTAAAATTTTCCTAATAGATTCTAATATTATTAATGATAAGGTGTAAAATTGATATAGTATTTGTAGCTTTGGGTGGAAAATGAACTTATTCAAAGTCTTCAGCTAATTTCACACAAAAGCCAGGGTGGAAAAATGGTAGTATCCCTATAAATATTTATATAACCTTCTTGATAAAGACTAGTTTTGGTAAGAGAATTAGTTATTCGTTTTAGAGAGAATTATTTATAGAGAGAAATATTTTGGTTGAAACCACCCACTATTCAGTGATCATATTGGGTTGTTACAATTTTGGGTTCGAGCCAGGTTGGACTACAAGAGCAGTAAAACTCTCCCAACAAATATTTTAACGCAACTAAGGTCCTTAATTAAAAAATCAATTTCTTTTTCTTTTCTTCAAAAATAAAAATAAAAATTGATCAATAAATGAACAAACCATCAAATTGAGTTACATTTAATCATGCAAAAACACGGCTCTGTCTCTCTCTCTATATATATAAAGGAAAGCTAAGATTAAGAGAAGGGAACTTTTCTTACTAGAGAAAAAGGAAGATTATTGAAGGTGAAAGAAGATCGCCACAGGCGACGGTTGATGGAGGAAGAAGATCGGGGCAGGCGGTTTCCGGGAACCACATGAGAGAAGACGAGGCTGGAGGAATAATGAGAGCAAATGATGATTTGTAATATTTTTAAAATTAATTTAGATGTTATTCTGAAGAAGAAGAAGATAGCACAAGGGACAAGTATTTAAAATTTTCATAAATAAGGGTCCTAGGCCACAACCTCAGCCACATGTATCTCATAATCGGTTCTACTCATAACATAAAGTAATAAAAAAAATTATTCTTAGTAAAGTTCAACTCATCCAAATTATAAGAAAAACACTAAACATAAGATCTTGACCTAAGTATTTATGATGGGCACGTGGAATATTAAAAAATTTAATATATTTAAAAGCCAATATAGTTGGTGTAAGCGAGTGAAGTCGGAGTTAGTTACTTATTTGGAGGATGATGATGTAGAGATTATTCCGGACTTTGATATTTTAATATGGTAGAATAAGGTGAATAAAATAAAGTATCCTAAATTTGTAATAAGTAGTTTATTTGTTGTAATTTTATTTTAGTATTTTTACTAATTTGATAATTGAACCAACTAAAAATTTAATTTAGAACCAAATTTAGAAATTAAAATAAAAATATCCATGGATTTTGATATCGATATGGATAAAATCCATATCCATATCCAACTTTTAGAAATGGTTATGAATATGGATATCTTGAATAATTATGGATTTGGAGATTGATGTCAATTATTCATATTCAAATTGGATATTTGCCATCCCCATGAAGGAATAATGAGAGCTCATGATGATTTGTAATATTCTTAAAATAAATTTAGAAGTTATTCTCAAGAAGAAGATAGCACAAGTTACAAGTACTTCAAATTATAAGGGTCCTAGGCCACAGCCTCGACGGCCTATATCTTTGATTCGGTTCTACGTATAGCATAAGGTAATAAAAAAGCTTAGTCTTAGTACAGTTCAACTCATCCAAATTCTAAGAAAAACACTAAACATAAGAGCTCAGTTTGAGGATTGATTCAAAATCTTTTTTTTTACTCTACAATTTGATTTCTGCAACTAGTCTTTTTTTATGTCATCTGGGTTTTTGTTGGTCTTTGTTATTATTATTTTTTTTAATTTTTTTTGCTGCTGTAATTTTGCGTCACTCTTCGTGATTCTTCTTAATAATATTCGCTCCCTTTTATAAAAAAAATAAAAAATAAAAAAATAAAATATCGTGAACAAAATATCTATCGATCACTATACTACTGTGAAGCCTCTAATTAATCTCAATGAACTTGTAATTTAGAAATTAGAACCATAAAAAAGGTTGTCAAGTGACAGGCTCACAACGATACAAAGTCAATCATGACTTGTTTAATCACTTAGTTTTAAACGTGGGTAGGCCTAACGAAACTGTGTTATAAAAAATGATATACATGACGTGTCAACCATTGCCTCCTTACTTTTTGGTTCCTCTCATATTTTCCTACTCTACATTCCCGGAATTCATTCTCTAGAGAACCCCGTTTAAAAATTATAATGGATTCCTTCCAATTTCCTTATTTTATAATCTCATTGGAAATCGTATAAAGACAATTCCTATTTGATATAGCTATTTGTGCAAGTATCTTACGATTAAGAACCAACTGCGCCTTATACAGATTGCTTATTAATCTACTATAAATATAGGATACCCTGTTTCCGCGAATTACTGCATTTATTCGAGTGATCCACAAACAACGAAAATCCCTTTTTTCCTATCTCTATCACGATGAGCCGAAACCAAAGCTCTTATTTTCTGTTGAGTAATTGTTCGACTAAGTCTTGAGTGAGCCCTGCGAAAGCTTGATGCAAATAAACGCATTTTTGTTCTACGTCTCCGAGCTATATATCCTCGTCTAATTCTGGTCATTGAATAAATGAAACTTTGATGAATATAACTAATCGATTTCCTTTCTTTCAGTTATTCTTTTCCCTTTCCTAGTGTATTAATTAATAACAAAACAGACTCTTCCAATTTATAAAATCAAAATTTCAATGGCTTTTGCTACTCTAACCTTCTCGACCACGCTTTTACCTTTTTTCGAGGCATTGGAAACAAAATAGTAAAAAAAGAAGAAGTAGTAAATAGATAAAGAAATTGTGGGTTCCGTCGTCTCTATGATTACTTCTTAAACGGTAAGGCCCTCTCTATACATTGGAGCCACTTCCTTCATTTAATCAATTCTATTGGTAACTTGTACAGTTACCACTCTCCGGCTCTACCCATGAATTTTCTTGTAATAGGTCTTTCATAACGAGATAGACCTTATACAGTAACGGTATTTAATTATGAAGATTGGTGGGGTAGCTGACCCTGTCAGTCTGTTTTTGCAAGAGTAGAAAGATAATCTTTCTGCTTTTTTTTATAGTATTTCCCCCGCTTAATGGATAACTATTTGTTACCAATGTGGAATTCTTTCTCACCTTAAATTGCAATTTGAGGCGGTTGAATTTGCGCCGGTGGAAACCATAAATTTAATACACAATAGAAAGATATGATAGATATCTTTTTTTTTTGGCTAGTGAATGCATTTCTTCTTCTTACATTCTATCCGATTCACTGGTACTGATCATTGATACTTAAAAAATTATTTTCTTTCTTTTGTTTTATCTCAGTCAATGATTGAAACGAGTCGCACATACACCCTTGTACATGTTCCTCGGAGTTGAGGGCATCCCCCAAGAGCGAGGGATTTTGTAAGGTTTTTGATTGGCTATCTTGGGTTTCTAATAAGTTGTTTAATAGTTGGCATGCTGAATTATCCATTATGGGCTGGTTTAGATCGATCCTAACCTGATGATTATGAATTTCTTCTATTTAATATTCTATTAAACCCCTTAAGGAGGCACTACTATGTTTTATCCAACCGCTACAAGATCAACAATTCCATGAGCTGGGCTTCTGTTGCTGACATAAAAGTATCCCTTTCCATGTCTTCGGATACAACCTATAAGGGCTTGCCCGATCTTTGTACATAAACCATTGTAAGGATTTCGCGGTTTCAGTAGTTTCAGTAGTTCTTCCGTATCCAGGATAAATTCTCCCGTTTGTGCCCCATAAAAAAGCGCCAATAGGTTGATGGATCATGACCCTGATGATATATTATAACCTAAAAAAAAGTTCATCTATCTCGCACGACTAGGCGAGGGGCAAAGGTAAAGAAAAAGATAGAATTGAACAACCGTACATGCATTTTTTTCGCATTGCATATGACTCACCAATGGAATTTGCTTTTTACCTTTCATCAAACAAGGAGAAAATACAGGGTTCTATTATACCCATATTTGTAAATAATCCAATTACCACCTTTTTTTTTAGTTCAAAAATACTATGATGGCTCCGTTGCTTTATATATTTATTTCGTTTGTGATTCAACAATCCCAAAGTGTCTTTATTTAATTATTTTTTGTACTCTTTCATACCATAAATATTGTTAATAACCTTTCAGTGTGAAAAACATTTGTGATTACACAATAGGCCTACAATAGGTAAGATAAACTCGAAATACCCCTCTTTTATCTCATACTACTGCTTCGATACATAATCAAATCTTTTGAAACACTAACAATTTTCATATTGAATTTGAAGTGCCATGTTATTATTATTTAATCTTAAAAATTCATGTGGAGAAGGCATATTTTTTTTTTCTCTCAAATAAAAAACTCATTGGCGCCAAGTGTAAGGGAATGCTAAACGTTTGGTACTTGCTCATGCGGCCATGAGGAAAGACCCCATGGAGGCTGCCAATCCCATGCATATTGTCTGTACATCCAGTCGCACAAATTGCATAGTATCATAAATTGTTATTCTGGGTATTACCCATCCGCCAGGAGATTTGATAAATAAATACAAATCCTTGGTCTCGTTCTTTATACTGAGATATACCATAATACTAATAAGTTTATTCGAGATATCACTCTCAACCATTTGACCTAAAAAAAAGTAATATTTCTCTATAAAGTCAATTGATTAGGATAAAACTATATCCCTTCGGAGCCGTACACGCATCTTTTGATGCATACAGTTCAATAAAACTTGCGAAACAAAAAATCAATGTGTAGATACCGGCCATTTTCCTTCCTTTTTTCCTAGCGGACTCCTTTTATCGAGGGGTCATTTCTTCTATTTTTTAAGAACGATGAGTTTAGCCGGTTTTCCTATACCTATAATATTCTAATATAAAATATAAAATATAAAAAAATAATTCACTAAACTTATCGACTTATCGAACTAACTTTTCATTGATGTATTTTTTCATCGCGATCCAATCCAAAAATCACGATGCCATTTTCTTGTTCCTGAATTGAATGGGCTTCTTCAATTTTTTTAGGTTTATGCTCTACTCCGAGTAAGGATCCGCCCGATTTTGATTTACACATATAGGACAAATGACCCCAATACCACGTCTCTTTTTTTCCATGACTCCCCACTTTAATTCATTTCTTTCATGTCTTCCACCCAATATTTGACGTATTCATCATATTTATGATTCCGTTGATTAATAGTTTGAGATCACTCCTATTTCGAATAAAGTTCTAAATAGAATCGTTTATGGTATAAGTAATAATCATAGATATATTACCAATTGGGTTTTGCTAAACGGAGCCTGGATACCTCATTTTATTGGTCCAGTCAAGACGACCATAAAATTGATTTATTGCTATGCTAATATTAAGCTGGATACCTCCTAACGAAATAGATCTAATTGCACTTCATTGTATTTCACGCTACAAATTTTTGATCATTCAATCAAATTTATTGAGCGAAACAGAGGATATCTCGATCGGGGGAGAGAATGGGGAATCCCATATGACCCAATAGATCTGACAAGTCGCACTATATGTCAACCCAAGAAACAAACTTTACCACTTTTATTCGGACATGGAGTCCAGAGTACTTTTTTTTTACATCAAAAACATGAGTGTTGGATCATACATCTATCTATTTTCTATATATATACAGATAGATTGAAATATATGTAGGGGTTTTAGGGGCTAAATCCGGTAACGCAGCGGAAACGGTGGAAAATCAAATTTTCCGATTTCAAAACTTTTTCTCGGATTAATTAAATAAACATATTTATTTAATTACCCAATAATCAAATTATGAAATAAAATTCAATAAATCAAATTTAAGTGAATTTACTGAATTGCCCTTACACTTGGTATTTTGTTCATTTTTGTCCGAAATTGTTCAAATCAATTTTGGATGATTCTAAATCATTTCTAAGATGAACTTAGCATGTTCAAAACACCAAAAGCAACAAAAATCCCCAATTTTGTTCATTTGGCCGAGAGCCTCCAAAGGGGGGGGATTGTGCATTTTTCAATTCCATGCTTCAAGACACATCCAAATGAAATCCAATCAACATGAAACTTTATATGCATCATATACATATCCTTATACACAACATAAATGAAAAGCCCCAAATTTGGTCAAGGTCTTAAACCCTAATTTTTCAATTTCTTCAAATTGGACAAATTAGACCAAATTGGTTAAATCAACTACTTCAATCATCATTCTTCCATCCAACCAAAGTCTCAAACCAATGAAACAACTCTAGATCAAATCTAGGTCATCTAAGAGTAGGTCAACAACTCTAGATTAGCAACAAAGTTTCCAAAACCTTAAAAGAATACTTATAACTACACTAGTCACAAGCTTCCACCATTATACATGCTCAACACTTTCACCAAACTTCCATTCATAAAAAACACAAAGAATAAAGAAAATAACAACATGATAACATCACAAGAATTAACCTAAACATAAGGAACAATTTCCTCTCTAATAGCAAGTTAAGAAAACTTACTAAATCCAAGCTTTTCCTTTGTTTTTCCTTTCTTCCTTTCTAGCTTCTTTTGTTTTCTTAATGGAGTTTAGGTTAGAAAGTGTATTAGGTTATTTACCAAATGAAATAAAAAACAATATATACTTTCTTTACAAAGGCCTTGGCCGAATTTGGTAAAGGCATATACAAGAATATTAATTTCATCTTCATTTGATTTTCATTTGATCAACTTGATTTAAATATCTAATAACACTTTATAGATATTTTAATTAAGTCTAAAAAGGCAACTAAATCATTTAATCCAAATATCCAAATGTTAAGATATTTATATTTTAATTAATTTAATCA
>SKCR01007105.1:0-39908 GCA_019454045.1 Zanthoxylum bungeanum
ACTATGTGACAAGAAATTGCACCTCTCATCATTTGTGATTAGATCACCATAAATGAATAAATGAAGAGAGGTCCATATGATTAGTTCCTGGATTGAGAATGATATGAGACAGTATCAATCCCCGAAGGATTAATCATTAAATATCCCTAGCCGGAGTATTATCGAGACAGGACATCGATAATGCGGAATAGGCTAGTATTGCACTTGTGCGCGTTGTGAGAGCACAACGTCATAGTTCTCATATATATAAGTATTGGATACTTATGAAAGTGCGATAGGAGGTCGTGTTTCACCGATGTACGGGAAACAGCTTCGCTCTGGATAGACCCCTCGGAATCCCATTGGTATTATGACTATGTGTCTATGGGAGGCCGAAATCAAGGTAGGTGTGTAAAGTCTTAACCTGAGACTTACATCGCTAATACTTACGATAATCGATAGACTTGGTCTTGGTGGTATAGGGCTTTAACCGGTTCTGCGTACACCACTTCTGGGTTTATCAGAGAGTCGTAGTGTATTGGGTGTGATGTCAAGACGGAAGTATCACTCCAGTTATAGTGGAGATGATGTCACGCAGGATACGGTACTAGTGCTCTTGAGTGAATGCGCATCCAATCATGATATTATGACCAGGTCATGAATATCTGATTATAGAGACTAGTTACCAGACATCCGACATGTGCTTCGGACGGGGCAGACACTTATCCAGCCCCAGCCCTAGCACGTGACTATCTGATACTGGGCCGATATACACAATACTACGGTATACTACGCTTGATACAGATCTATATATTCCTGTAAGAATATTTCTGGAGAATTGGGTAGGCATGGCGCTTTGCTAGAAGCCAACCTTGTCTTGTAAATCGGTATAAACGTAGTACGAGGTACTTACGTGTTCGGATAATCCGATGACCGTATTTGCTGCCAACATATCCGGAGATCTGATGGGTCGCTTCCTGAAGATTCACCGATGATGTATAACTCGCACTTAATTAATCTAGGATTAATTAGAAGAGAGAGAAAATTAATCTGGGATTAACTGCGGAGATATTTTATCTGGGATAAAATATTAATTAAAGAGAGAGAACGATTAATTTGGAATTAATCGGTAAAAAATATATTCGATATATTATACAAAATTAGATTTGACGCGGAATTAAAATTAGATTTTAATTCGGGCGAACGAATTAATTTAGAATTAATTTGTTAGCGACGTGAATAGTGATTTCGCTAGGCGTAATCATTTAATTACGACGCGACGGAAAATTCGTTAATTTGGAATTAGCGAACCCGAGCCCGAGAGTGATTGCGAGCGCATTCGCATTTCGAATTCGAACGCGGCACGCAAGTCACATCAAGCGTCAAATCGCTAGTCACATCATTGTCAAATCATTTGTCACTTTGAGTGATGTGACTTGACATGTTGTCACTTTATTAAAGTTACTTGATGTGAATAGTAAAAAGTGATAGGTGATGGAAAAGCATTTTTGCTTTTTGCTTTTGACCTTTTGACTTTGCTTTTTTGAAAAGTAAAATGAATTGTTTCATAGAAATAAAAAATGGTAAAAGGCTTTAATTAATTTTTTGGAAAATATAAAAAAGCTTTTACACTTTCTCTCACTCCACACTCCTTTTTTACGCACTTCTATTTTCCCTCTCTTTTCATCTTCCTTCTCCTCACGGTTTTGGAAACCGATTCTTGTTCTTCAAAAATCTGGGTTTGATCGAATGAAGAAGAGAAGCAAGGAAGATGATAAGTGCTAGCACACCTTGGGTTATATTATGGTGATAGGGAAACAAATTTGTGAGCTTGGAATCTTAAAGCTTGGAGCTTTAATGGAGGACATCCATGTCCGAATTTTCAAGGAGGAAGATGACCCAAAACCGAGCATGATAGCAGTCCAAGGAGGCCAAAACCAAACTCACACAAGGAGCAAAATGGGTTGTGTTCTTCTTCGCATCAAAACCGACCATTGTGAGTATATTCCGCACCTCATATGTTGTGTATTCAACTCGTTTCATGCTTGTATTTTGATCTTGGGAACCTTAGAAACTCCAACATAAGGGTTTTGGCGTGAATAGCTATGGGGCTGTGTCGAAGGCAGTGAGTGGTTTTTGACGTGAATGGAGGCTTGCTGTGAGAGGATGATGCGTGAATGCTAGGGAAGAGATGAGAGGCGTGAATGAGCTTGGGGAGTTTACGTTAGGGTTTCTTTTTTGTTTGTTATTTCTTTGTGAGTTGGAGCTAGCTTCCAAGGGTTTGGCTTGTGTTTTCTTTTATAGGAGAGGGTTGGGGTTATCCTTGTATAAGTAGGGAAATAATATTGTAATTATGGGGGGAATATTTAATTTGTGTATCAAAAGGAAATGATATCTTTAATTAGAGAGGTAATTTTTTTTAGTTAGGAAGATGATTATTGGATTTGATTTGATTTCATTTAGTTTAGGCATGTTATTTTTGAGATTTGATTTGATTTATTTAATTTAGGAATGAGATTTGTTTTGATTTAATTGGATGTGATTTAATTTAATTTGTTTTAATTTAATTTTTGACATGTGCTTTAAATGTTTTAATTATTATTGGATGTGATTTAATGGGCTTGGGCTAGGTGGGCGTGTGGCTTTGGTTTTGGGCTAGGTGGGCGTGTGGCTTTGGTTTTTGGCTAGGTGGGCGTGTGGCTTGGTGCATGGCTCGGTGTGGGTTGCGAGGATTTTGGGCGGGGAGGATGAATTTCAAAACAGAGGTCAAACGAGCAAACCCGAAGCTAATCAAACAAATTAGCTTACCGTTACTGTGATGTAGTCCATTCCCGAACCGTGCTCCATTCTCGGAGTGCCATTCTCGGCTTGTTCTTTCCCGAACCCTGCTCCATTCTCGGAGTACCATTCCCGGCTTGTTCATTCCCAAAGCTTGCTCCATTCTCGGAGTGTCATTCCCGGCTTGTTCATTCCCGAACCTTGCTCCATTCTCGGGGTGCCATTCCCTGCTTGTTCATTCCTGAACCGTGCTCCATTCTCAGAGTGCCATTCCCGACTTGTTCATTCCCGAACCTTGCTCCATTCTCGGAGTGCCATTCCCAGCTTGTTCATTCCCGAACCTTGCTCCATTCTCGGAGTGCCATTCTCGGCTTTGTTCATTCACGAACCGTGCTCCATTCTCGGAGTGCCATTCTCGGCTTTGTTCATTCCCGAACCGTGCTCCATTCTCGGAGTGCCATACCCGGTGTGCTAAACCCCATACCCGAGGTGTCGCTGTTGTGTCTCCATACCCGGAGTGCCATACTCGGCATTCTGATGATGTGTAGGCCTCGCCCCCAAACTGATACTGATGTGGGCCTCGCCCCTAAACTGATACTGATGTGGGCCTCGCCCCCAAGCTGATACTGATGTGGACCTCACCCCCAAGCTGATACTGATGTGGGCCTCGCCCCCAAACCGATACTGATGTGGGCCTCGCCCTCAAACTGATGCTGATGTGGGCCTCACCCCCAAACTGATACTGATGTGGCCTCACCCTCAAACTGATACTGATGTGGGCCTCGCCCCTCAACTGATATTGATGTGGGCCTCACCCTTCAAACTAATACTGATGTTGATGTTGCATATCAACATGCTGCATTTCCTCTCGCGAGATAATCCTGTTAGCTAAACATATTTTTGTCCTCAACGGATGCTTCGTGTCGAAACCAGAGAACCTTCGAAGTACTTAATACACTCAAATCTGCTTGTCTGAATGAGTGATCTGAACTAGACATCTAGTGTGTATGTGTGCCAAGGCTCTTTCGCAGCTTAATCCTTAAGTAAGCCAACTTGATGATTTTATCTCGGAGAATTAAATCAGAGGGTCTAACCAACCGAGATGTCTTGATCATACTCTGTGATTACTTCCTCGTACTCAACATGATATGGTTTTCTTCTTCTTTTCTTTTGTCTCTTTCTTTTCTTTCTTTTCATTTTGAACTTCATTTTTATTTTTATTCTTTTTTTCTTTTCTCTTTTATTTCTTTCTCTTTTTTCGACACACATACCCTTTAAGGTAGCATTTCTCCTCATGGTGGTCCTAATACTCGCCCATGGTAGTAGCTTCAAGCTTATCGGTTATAGGTGGTCCATTTTTTCTTTTTCTTTTCAGAGACTTTTTCTTTGTTTCCAACCATATCATATATCGTAGCATAACTAAACCAGGTTGGACATCTAGGCAAACGATCATTCACTGATCCACCATCTCTTCGACTAGTCATCTCGCCGATCACTCATGCTTCTACTGCTTAAATCCTATAATCAAGTGCTCATGAGTCCAGCCGAGATCAACCACTCAGAATACCAGATGAGAGCGCATCTCGCACTTATTATTTCTAAGGTTTCTCCCTACAGAAAACAATGTCATCACCAGACATATGCTTAACCACCAAAGACTTTTTTTTTTCACTCATTCACTCCATGTAATTCTTTCTTTCAACTACTGATAATGTGGGCTTCGCCCCCTGAGATTCTTTCTGAAACTGATACTGATATGGGCCTCGGCCCTGGGATTCCTTCCCGAAACTAACACTGGTATGAGGCTCAACCCTGGGATTCCTACCCAAAACTGATATTGTACTGTTACTACTTCTGATTGGCTTGCCTTTGCCGTTTTCTCTGTCTCTCATGTGAGTTCTAAGGTTTCTCCCTACATCAAACAATGTCATCACCAGACATATGCTTAACCACCAAAGACTTTTTTTTTTCACTCACTCACTCCATGTAATTCTTTCTTTCAACTACTGATAATGTGGGCTTCACCCCCTGGGATTCTTTCTGAAACTGATACTGATATGGGCCTCGGCCTTGGGATTCCTTCCCGAAACTAACACTGGTATGAGGCTCAACCTTGGGATTCCTACCCAAAACTGATATTGTACTGTTACTACTTCTGATTGGCTTGCCTTTGCCGTTTTCTCTGTCTCTCATGTGAATACAAAACAAAACAACCACAAAAGAGAATGAAAATATGTTACGTGTATGCATGCATGCATGAATGAGTTTCCTATCCTGTCGGGTTAGGTATTCCGCCAATTCCCTTGGTGACTGCTTGGTCTTCTCTTCCTCAGGCAAAGTACCACTTCATTCTATCCACGTTGGTTGGCTCGGTGAGCTCGTTCCTTTCCAAGTCTGACAGCTTCACCGCCCTGTTTCCCAATTTTTGAATGGCTATCCTGTCTTTTTTGCTTGCTTCTTCCGAGGATTCCCCGTGTTCTAAACATCACTGAGAATCATAGTACCAGAGTTGAATGCTTTTGTCAAATATACTCATGTTGCAGGTTGAAAGGAAGAGACTCAGGCAAGTAAGCGAAATGAACGCCTTTATTATCATTAAGAAAATGTTTGAACAAGTAGACAAAATCAATGTCTTTATTAAAATGCAAGATCAAATAAACTAGAAGGAACGGCTTCATCATTCGCAGCATTGCCTTTTTCATCGGCCTATGGTTCTCCACTGCTTTTGTTCCCTATCCCCATGAAAGAAACTGGGTGGTTGAGAGTTTGGAGGACAAAGTTTTCGGGCAGGCCGGAGTTGATCATGTGGGTGGGTGGTGGAACAGAGTGGTAGTTTGGTAGAGGATTTCTGTGTGTGTTGGGTTGTTCTTTTTCTGGATCGGGTATTTTGTGGGAATCTATGAGGTCTTGGATTTCATGTCTGAGGCGGGTGTAGTTATCGGTGTCATGGCCATGTTGCTGGTGGAAGTGATAATAAGGTTCACATTGAGGTGTGGCGGTGGAGGGTGTGGGAGTGGTTTAGCTTCTAAGGGTTTTAGGAGTCATTGTCCCTTCAACTTTTCAAGCACCTTAGATAAAGGCTTCCCCATGTTAGAGAAATATCAGTTTCTGATGGCAGCAACCTCGACAGTAGCGGGCTTGGTCTCAGAATGCCCCCAAAAGTCCTTCTATTCTGGCCATAGAACTTTCTGTTCTCAACTTCTTCCTCCTCAATATCCATAACAGTCTCCCTCAACTGTCGAAAATCAGCAATCATCGAAGTCATCCCCCTCAGCTTACCATAAATAGAGGGCTTGGTGCCCTGGATGATCATTTTGATCTGGTCCTTCTCCGAAGGCCGAGTCTGCATCTTCAGAAGCTGGCTCATCCAGCGATCTACATACTCTTTGAAACTTTCCTCCGATTTCTGCTTGGTATTCTCCAAGTCACGAAGCGAGAAGTCGATCTCCAAATTTGTGACATATTATTTTAGAAAGGCGTCTGCTAATGCCCTCCAATCATCCTTGAACTTTCTCTCCAGGCCATGATACCACACTACAGGTGCCCCTACAAGCGACATCCCGAACATCTTCTGAACCTGACGCTGCGATAGGCCCACTGAACTCATCACTGAAACATATTGTCGGAGATGGACCCTCGGATCCCCGTTCCCGTTGAATTTAGTTATGTCAGGCATCTTGAACTGAGCCAGCAGCTGCTCCTCAAAAGTCATTGCCTCATAGTCCAACAAATCCTCATGCTTACCCTTCAGCTTGCGGGTGACTGATTCCACATGATCACGGAGTTTCTGTAATTCAGCCTGAGACCCGGCTATCCTTCCCACGACATACTCAGCCATGTCATCATCAAAGACAGAGACATCATCATTCAACCTACTAGGAGGGCCCTCATGCCTCACATTCTCAAAGCCTCCCGCAGCGCGGGGCAAATCCATATTAGTCATAGCAGTGGTCAAAGCTTGCAGTAGCTCGGTAACCTTAGTGAGATTAGCTTCCAGTTGATCCATACGAGATCCCTCATTAACTGATTCCCTTATGTTTGCTAACGGCTTTTTGATGAGTCTTCCCTCTTCCCTAACCCAATGGATATCTATGATGTCTTTTAAAACCCTGAATCAGCATGTATACGTGCGATGCATGAAATGTATAAGTCAGCCCATTATCATTTTAAAGCATTCAATCATACTATTGCGCGGTGCAAACTTGTCCCAGTTGAAAAGGCCCAACATGTTTACACTTTTGCGATGACATGGCTAAACAACTTCAAATGATAGGAGGCCTAAACGTAAAATGGTCCATCGGCATCTTATAAGCTTTTGGCCCAATTATCATAAAGCACGGACTCGTCCCAGTTTAAATGGCCCAACAAGCCCATACCTCATGACAAAAAGTCCAACTGAATCCAAATGACGATGGTCCTAAATATAGGCATAAAGGGATAGTTTCTATTAATCATACCACTACAGTTCATGTGTGGGTTTATAGGGGTATGGACAAAGGCTATCATCGACGAAGGATTGCCCACAACTAGGACTCCCCACTCAAGGGTTCAAGCGACCAAGTGAGCGCACCTTTTTTATACCTTAAGGTACGTGCCAACGAGTTACGGTGCGTGACTGACTGTCAAATGGATTTCCCATTGAAGATTCCCCAGAGGGAGGGTGGAGCGAGCACTCTTAAATACCCAAGCCTCTGAGGCTCTTATCGCCTTGGTGACAGGAATAAACAACAAGTCCTCCAAATTAGTTCATCACATTAAGCTTCGAGTAAATGATTATTTAGGTTCCTTCACGGCTTTTCCTTATAGAAATGTAGTGAATGAAGGAAGACACCAAACCATTAACACGCTCTAATAATTCCTTTGATTAAACCATTCAACCCACGGTAGACACGGTTAACTAAAGAACAAATCACAATCATTACAAGACATTATTTCGGGGCCGATTCTCTATCCCCAGTGGAGTCGCCAGACTGTAGGACACAGAAATCGGTGACGCTGTTCTAGGCTCGCGGCCTAGTCGGGAGTACGGAGTAGCCCACAGGGGGACTAAACCGGAGAAATAACATGGAGTCGCCACCCAGTGTGAACTGAGAAAATGATTTAAGGCCGCAATCACCCCTCGCAAGGGAAGACCTCAAACCGTTGGGTTCGGAATGGTCCCTTACTTATGCTACTTGTAATGAATGGATTTGTGCAATAATCTAACCAAGTCTACGCAACAACAACCTACATCTAAGTTTGCATACTATCTATGTCTAAGTTTGCATACTTCCTATATCTAAGTTTGCATGCATAAAAGTAAGTTGAAATAACGGAAAGCACACAATTTCACGAACATACTAAATAAATAAATACGGAAAGGTAAACAAACAATGACGGTAAAAGCATAAACATTAAAACGAGCTAACTAAGCATATGATGGGGAAATAAATAACTAAGGAAACAAACATGAAAAACATGATGAAGGAATCTGTCCAGTGCGTGTGCGTTCGTGTAGCGTTCGAAAACACGTTAGAACGGTAAACAAAATGCACGCGTTCGAGTAGCATTTTATAACACGTTCGAACGGTAAACAAAATGCACGCGTTCGAGTAGCATTTGATAACGCATTCGAACGGGACGAGGAAAAATGCATACGTTCATATAGCGTTTGATAACGCATTCGAACGGAATCACAAAAACGATACCTCTAATCACATAAACACCTAAATCATGCATAAAAAAAAAGATACTAAACAACTAAATCATGCTTAAAAATAAATAATATACTAATGACTAAATCATGCTCAAACACAAGGTTGGATGAAACGAAATATGTGTGTCTGTCAAGCGGTGCGTGGCATTGTATCCCGAGTGCAGACCGCACTACCGTCCATTCAAATTCGGCTACGGAATTTACATTCGGGTTTCCATCCGATATACTGCAGGAGAGAACACATATTCCATTCATCAGAAAATCATATCATACACCAATCCACAATACTCATGCGAAATAAAGTAAGAAAATAAATAAAAATAAAGGAGAATAAACAAAAAAAGGGTGCCCTCAGGTCTAACCTCTTAAGTCGTCTCTCGAAAGTACGCTATGCGGTTGTCGGAAGGGTTGATGCTCTGCAACTCCTCCGGTTCACTGGTTCAACATTTTCCTTTGATGTTTCACTGTTTGGGCTGCTGTTTTACTCCATTTGCGACTTTTTTTGTTACGGTTTTGGCTTACTTTTTACGGTAATTAGGGACTATTTTCGGTGGTCAGGGGCTGTGTTTTCAGTGCAGTTTTCGGTGGTCAGGTTGTATAGTTTTTGGGACTGTTTTGGGGTATTTTAGGGGGGGCTGTGTGGAGCTATTATTTGCGTGAATTGAAGCAGTTTGTGGAGGGTTATTATGCGTGAGTTGAAGCAGTTTGTGGGGGGTTTATTTGCTTTAGTGGATGGCTGAATTGAAGGTGCTTTAACGTGAGTGGAGGGCTGAATGGGTAATGGGTGTGAGTGGGGCTGTTGAATGAGGCTTTTAGTGCGTGAAGTTGGGACTCATGAGGGGTTATCAGTTTAGGGTTTATATGAGTGTGAGAGGAACGTGAATTGCTTGCTTTGAGGGGGTGATGCGTGAAGGGTTTTGGCGTGAATAGCTATGGGGCTGTGTTGAAGGCAGTGAGTGGTTTGTGACGTGAATGGAGGCTTACTGTGAGGGGCTGGTGCGTGAATACCAGGGAGAGAGGAGGGGCGTGGATGAGCTAGGGGATTTACGTTAGGGTTTCTTTTTTATTTGTTATTTCTTTGTTAGTTGGAGCTAGCTTCCAAGGGTTTGTCTTGTGTTTTCTTTTATAAGAGAGGGTTGGGGTTATCCTTGTATAGGTAGGGAAAGAATATTGTAATTATGGGGGGAATATTTAATTGTGTATCATAAGGAAATGATATCTTTAATTAAAGAGGTAATTTGTTTTAGTTAGGAAGATGATTATTGGGATTTAATTTGATTTCATTTAGTTTATGTTGGGTTTTCTAGGTCAAACCAAGATCAAATTAAGCAATGAAATGTGCGAATACCACAAAGTAAAGTAGCGGAAATACTCACTTTGATAGACTTTTGTGATGTGAAGACAACAAAAATTCTGCTCCATTGAATTTGGCCAAGCCCCTTTGTTGTGCTCCTTGTGTTGATCTTCAAGCTCCAAGCTTTAGGTGATGATTCCATGCTCATAGATGGGTTTCCCTATCACCTTTGAATGACCCTTTGATGTGCTAGCAATGGAGAAAATTGCAACAAAATTCCCCTTTAAATCTCCTTGTTGCTCTCGGCAATTGAAGAAAATTGGAGAGAAAAATGGCTTCCAAAATCGTGAATAGAGAGAAAGGGAGAGATGAGTTGTGTTGACTTAATTTTGTATTTCAAAAATCAAAATTAGATATACCAAAATTAATATTTGGTACATGTCATAAATCTCACCAACTTGGAGTGTAATATAAGCCACCATCATTCCATCACCTAATATCATCACCATAAAGGTAAAATGTTGACAAGTGATGTGACATGATGTGACTTGTGGGCCCCACTTGAATTCAAAATCCGAGTGGTCAGGCAACACATCTCGGGCTGGGTTCGCTAATTCTGAATTAACGAACTTTCCGTTGCGATGTAATTAAATCAAATTTAATTAAATAATTATGCCTAGCAAAATTACTATTCACGTCGCTAGCGAATTAATTCTAAATTAAATCGTTCGCCCGAATGAAAATCTAATTTTAATTCCGTGTCGAAATCTAATTTCGTTTAATATATCGAATATATTATTTTATCAATTAATTCCAAATTAATCGTTCTCTCTCTTCAAATAGTATTTTATCCCAGATAAAATCCCTCCGTAATTAATCCTAGATTAATTTTCTCTCTCTTATAATTAATCCCAGATTAATTATGTGCGAGTCATACGTCATCGGTGAATCTTCGGGAAGCGACGCATGAGATACCTGGATATGTTGGTAGTAAATCTGGTAGTCGGACTATCCGAACACGTACGTACCTAGTACTACGTTTTTACCGATTTACAAGACATGGTTAGCTTCTAGTAAAGCATCGTGCCTACCCAATTCTCCAGAAATATTCTTAAAGGAATATATAATCTGTATCAGGCTTAGTATACGTAGTATTGCGTATTGCGATCCAGTATCGGATGTCACGTGCTAGGCTTGGGCTGGAATTGTGTCTGCCCCGTACGAAGCACATATCAGATCTCTGGTAACTAGTCTCTATAATCGGATAAACATGACGTAGTCATATTATCCGGATAGCTGCAGCATATAAGAGTGCAGTTCCTTATCCTACGTGACCATCATCTCCATAAGACTGAAGTGATACTTCCATCTTGACATCACACCTAATACACTACGATTCCCAATATACCCAGAAGAGGCGTACACAGAACCTGTTAAAGCTCTGGACGTCCAAAACCAAAGTATATTGATTGTCGCAATTATTAGCAATGCCAGTCTCAGGTTAAGACCAAATACATCTACCCTGATTCGGACTTCCATAGACACATAGTCATACTACCAATGGAATTCCGAGGGGTCTATCCAGAGAGAAGCTGTTTCCGTACCATCGGTAAACACAACCTCCTATCACACTTGCATAAGTATCCAATACTTAAATATATGAGAACTATGCTGTTATGCTCCCACAACGCGAACAAGTGCAATACTAGTCTATTCCGCATATCGATGTCCAATCTAGATAATACTACGACTAGAGATGTTTTAATGATTAAAACTTAGTGGATTAATAATGTCTTATATCTTATTAATCCGAAACTAATCATATGGACTTTTATCATTTATATATCCCGGTAATCCAATTACAAATGATAAAAGAGCAATTTCCTTTGTAACATAGTTAATTTGTACAACAACACCATGTTCTGTACAAATAGTGATGCTATGCGTCATATTTGTCCAAAAATCTCCCACTTGGCCTATAGCCAATCACTCAAGTGTCCTACACTTGAACTATGTTTGGGTCGCTCAAACTTCTGCTGAGAAACAGCTTTCGTCAGCGGATTTGCAAAGTTATCATCTGATGCGATTTATTCGATCATCATATCGCCACGATGTATGATCCGAACGAATCAGATGAATAGTTGAAGTGCATACTTGGATCGTTGATGATACCTTTAATTCTTTAGCCTGTGCTGAAGCCTAGCTCAGCTGCTAACAGAACTACACCTAATCTTATTAGGATTATTATAGATCCAAATCGCTTCTATTGCTGCCTCAGCTGCAACAATATTTCGCTTTTGTTGTTTATTCGACCACAATATCTTGCTTGGAAGATTTCCAGCTCCCTGTTCCGTTATCCAAACTATGTAGTACCCTTACTACGACTTATAGTCATTTTTATCGGTTTGGAAACTTGCAGTAGTGAACCCAGTCACTTCAAGTTCTCATTCTCCATAGTATAAGACAACATCCTTAGTTCATCTAAGATACATAAGGATGTTCTTAACATCAATCCAGTGACCATCACTTGGATTGGACCGATTGTGACTCCATATGCTCAAAGCATATGAGACAATAGGTCACGTACATATTTTTAATGTACGATTTGTCGGAGAGTGCCAACAACTTTTAGATCTATCCCAGTAGATCTTTATTCCTAAAACAAAAGTTGTCTCTCCCAAGTATTCTATGGAGAATTTTCATGAAAGC
This sequence comes from Zanthoxylum bungeanum, assembly GCA_019454045.1. NCBI lineage: Eukaryota > Viridiplantae > Streptophyta > Magnoliopsida > Sapindales > Rutaceae > Zanthoxylum > Zanthoxylum bungeanum. The sequence continues at coordinate 12,456 of SKCR01007105.1, forward strand.
CAAGCTTTCACCGATTGTATTATGGGAATATCATTTCCAAGAAATGATATATCATCATTATTTGGGACAATCACTATCAGTACGCTCCCACTAACCTCCTTATATACACAAGAATTATTTTCGTTTTTGAATTAAATCATATACCATTATGATTACATCAAAATGATAGTTCCAAGAACGCAATGCTTGCTTCAATCCATAAATAGATTGAATTAACTTGCAAACCTTGTTTGCTTTTTTAGATACGACAAAACCGTCAGGATGTTGTAAACATCCTTCAAAAGGTTTTCGTTTAAGGAAAGCGATTTTGACGTTCAGCTGCCACATTTCATAAATGAAACATGCAGCATTAGCAAGCATTATCCAAATGGATTTAACCATGGCAATGAGTAAAAGGTTTCTTCGTAATCGACACAATGTTGATAACGATACCTTTTCGCTACAAGCCTAGTTTTGTACGTTGGTATGTTGCCATCCATGTATGTCTTCCTTGAAGACTCATATTGTACCAATAGGCACAATGCCTTCCGATACATCAACCAGTGTCTAAACTTGGTTGGTATACATGGAATCCATTTCGGACTTCATGGCACTTTGCCATAATAGGGAGTCGATACCTTGTATCACTTCCTCATACGCAGTCGGTTCGTGTTCCTCAATAAGATTGACATCTTCTTGAGGTGAGATTAGAAACCCATACCTCCCAGGTTGTTTTCTGACTCTCTCTGACTTACGTGGTTCTTGTGTATTTGAAGATTATGGTACAATTTCATCCCTGATGAACTGTTTGTGTTCCATTAAGGAATCGGTGCCTGGAACAGTATTACTCCGATTTTTCATCGAGTTGTACTTTCCTCCCACTTACCACTGCATATAGGTATTCCTCTTTGGAAAACCGCATGGCGAGCAACAATTACATTGTTCTCCTGTGAGTTGTATAAGTACTATACTTTGGTTTCCCTAGGATAACCTACAAATTAGACACTTATCTGAATTGGGTTTTAGTTTGGTATCATCCAAACATATGCCCAGCATTCCCAAATCTTCAGAAATGAGAAAACCCTGTTTCTTTCCTGTTCATATCTAATATGAAGTCTGTAAAATAGATTTTTATGGAACCTTATTCAAAATAAGTATTGCACTGTTTAATGCATATCCCTTGAAGGAAAATGGTAGCTCAGAGCGACTCATAATTAACCTTATCATGTCTAACAAAATTCGGTTTCTCCGTTTGGACACACCGCTCAAATGAGGTGTTCCGGGAGGAGTCCTTTATGAAAGAATACTATACTCTTTCAAATATTCGAGAGACTTATTGCTTAAGTATTTTCCACCACGGTCTAGCTGAAGTATTCATACCCACTTCTAGCCTAGCTCGACATGGGCCCACTTATGTCACTATGAACGAGGGCTAACAGATCGGTGGCACTTGTACTTTTACCAAGTAAAAGGTGTTTTAGGCACTTTGCCTAATAAACTAGATTTGTAGACATCATTTGATTAGAATCAAATCCGTCCTAGTACCCACTCTTCGAAAGTGTGGATATACAGTCTTGTTAATGTGTCCCAAACAACAATGCCACAAATAAGTCTCATCTGATTAATTTAGTTTGAGCTATTTGTTTGTCATGTCATATGTTTGAGATTCATTTATATTCAAAATATAAATATTGTTATTCACATCTAATGTGTTTATCTCAATATCATCTTTATAAAATAAAACATTTTAGTGTTCTAGAATATAAAGGTATACCCGCAACGGGTTAAACTTTGATATAGAGATAATGTTTCTAGTCAAACTAGGTACATTATAACAGTTTCCTAATTTAAGTACATACCCGAAGGGTAGTTCCTAAACTTAGGTTTCTACGGTTAAAACAGCGACTCTCGTCCCGTTTCCGACTCGTAGGTTGATCTCAACTGAAGTCAGTCTCCTGCTAATCAGCAGATTTTGCACATCAATACATATTTATGTACCACATCTAGTATCAAATATCAAATTTTGAAACTGATAGTGAACATATTTATGACAAACATACTTGAAACCGGAGCCTTGCCCCGCCTTTACTTCCTTCATGTCTGCCTTGTCCATACGGCAGTCACACTACCAGTGACCTCGTTTGCCACAGTTTAGGCAGACATCTTGGGATATGTCATTTGTCTTCCCAGAAGACTGTAATGATTTTGCCTTTGCCCTTTTTAGAAGCTCTGGCTCTGCCTCCTAGAGCATAGCCATCAACTCTCCAAGAGTTTACTCTTGGTTCATAATGAACCTTCCCCAGCTATCGGGTAGAGACTATAAGATCAAATCTTTAGTAGTCTCGGCCACGTAGGTAATGCCCAGCTAACCTAGCTGATCGATGTCAGCAATCACCTATGACACCTAGTGCTCGACATATGTACCATTTGACATACGTGAGCGAAAGAGCTTCTTTTGCAATTCGTACTTCTAAGATCTAAGGATAGATTTATGAAGATCCTTAGATTTCATTCATCATGGTATAAGGATCTAATCCTTAGTTCTGACGAAGAAATTAAGGAGTCGTTGCATTAAGCATAATGGATTGAGCACTAAAGTTATCATCACATGAATCTTCCAAAGATTATGTTCTACTATTTGCTCAACTCCGGGCTCAGGCCCAAGAGGTATCTCTATCAAATAGAGTAACTTCTTAGTTCCCAGGACTATCCTGAGGTTTTATTCCCAATTGAAAATTAAAGCTGCTTTAAGACATATTCCCAATCTTTCAGTTATCTTGATTGCTATAGTCCAACTATCCAATCAACGATTTCAGGTACTATTGATTTTAATGATTACTATAGTCTAACTATATAATCAACTATAATTGTTTGGTTAAATTCAAATATATTGATTACTATAATCCATTATATAATCAACTATAAATTGAAATAGTTTGAATACAGTCCAACTGTTTAATTTAAAACAACGATTAAATATTAGTCCAACTAATATATATTTGACTAATGACGAAATATTGAAATGAGCACGTATTGGCAAGTATCTAAACGAAATTGCAAATTTAATACTTGCCTCCCACTATTTTTCGGCGAGCCTCTAACCCTCTGTTGAGTACTCGGGAAACCTAGTTTCCTAGTGGGCTAGGATCCCGTTAAATAACACAACCTTGACTTTGGCCATCAAGTTGTATGATATTTAACTAGGTAGATCTCTAAGATCAATTTGATCTCATCCAATTCCTAGATCCAGTAGGTGGACATCCGAGTCCGAAACATATATCTAATATATGCCAATATATCCGATATATTCCCTAACCTTTTTCCTCTGAATCAACTAAGCCTTGGCTTTGGCATAACAAACTTAATGATTCTAGTTAAACTGGACTCATTGACCTTGGAAAGCTTCGTAATCGATGTCGATGGACAAGAAGTGATCTTGAATTTGGCCAACAAATCACAACTTGGACAAGACATGCGATATAGAACAAAGCCTTCATGATTCAAACACATTCGCGATGGACAAAGGTCTTGACTTTGGCCAACAAACCAGTGCCAATCTTTGATCTTGAGAATGAATCATTCAATGGAAGGAAAAACGCTTAATATATGTTGAGGGTTTTTCGCGTAATTGGCAACCAATTAGTTATCTTTGATTAGGTCTCATCATACACCCTTAAGCATGCATTCTAAGAGTATAATAAGGCGGTAAATAAATTAATAATGATATGCGGATGGATATTTAAAACATTTTGTTCCTAGAACAAATCTCTCCCTTTCCTCTATACCCGATAGCACAAATCTTACTTCTACCCGATTACATAACACTTCTAAAGAAACCTCATTTACATTGAGGGGAATAGGTGAGAAGAGAAATACAAAGAGTCAAGAGGTAATAGGCTGGACACACAAGTCCAATTTAATAAATTCTAAATTTATTACAATAATTTCCAAAATTTCCCTCACCCATCTAATATCCATCCGATATACATTATTCATACATTAGATCCATGTATTCACACAAAGCATGTTATCAATCAATCTAATCCAATTAATTAATCTGAAATTAATGACCATCCAATGTTCAAACAACGATTTGATTTACGCGAGTCCAACTCGTTTTAAGAATAAGTACTCAAAGTACGAATTCTTGAATTATATTAAACTACAATTTAAATACAATTTAATTTGTATTAAATATTAATTCTTTATTTAATTCCAAATTAAATAATTACACTTTATTAATGAGCTTTTGCGACTTAGATTCTAAATCTAATCTTAACGGGTCTCAAAGCCCAATTTGACATCCAATGTCAATTTAATTAAAGTCCAATGGGCTTTCAATTAATTTATAAGGCATGGACTTTGGCAACCAAAGCCCAATAAGGAATCACCCTTTACCAAAAATCAATTTAGGCCCAATTGAAATATTAAAGGCCCATTTAATCATATTTGGACTTTATGGAAATGGTTTTAGGCCCAATTGGATCCAACCAATTAACCTAAACCAAACTTGGCCCAACCAAGCCCATTAAGCCCAAATACAACTTTATTAGCTCAATTCCAAATTTAAGCCCAACTAATTAAATTCCAATATTCCAAATATCATAATTTAATCAATCAAAGTGTTTTAGCCATAATTAATTATTCAAATTAACATTTCCAAAATACCAATTTACATAATGAATCATGCTTATTATATCAATTCATGTCCAACATAATTGAAACAAAATCAATTCATTTCCATGCTTTTGATGTCACGGCAATTGTAGGGATTTTTAAATTCGATTTCGATTTCGATCCAATTAAATCATAAATCAATTTATCCCATGTCTTTCAACTCATCCAATGATCAAAAAACAAAATTACCATGACTTTAGGGCATATCATCAATTCGGCCAAGCCAAATTTTTGGGGAAAAAATAATCCAATTCAATTTTCATCAAATTGATCATGCATAACTCTAAGTTATCATCATTCAAGCATACTCATGCAATCAATTTTATCAAATCATGCTCAAATCAATTTTACCCATTTTTACCCTAATTCAATTTCATGCTTAATAATGGCTCTGATACCATTGTTGGGTTTTCTAGGTCAAACCAAGATCAAATTAAGCAATGAAATGTGCGAATACAACAAAGTAAAGTAGCAGAAATACTCACTTTGATCGGCTTTTGCGATGCGAAGACAACAAAAATTCTGCTCTATGGAATTCGGCCAAGCCCCTTTGTTGTGCTCCTTATATTGATCTTCAAGCTCCAAGCTTTAAGTGTTGATTCCATGCTCATAGATGGGTTTCCCTATCACCTTTGAATGGCCCTTTGATGTGCTAGCAATGGAGAAAATTGCAACAAAATTCCCCTTTAAATCTCATTGTTGCTCTCGGCAATTGAAGAAAATTGGAGAGAAAAATGGCTTCCAAAACCGTGAATAGACAGAGAGGGAGAGATGAGTTGTGTTGACTTAATTTTGTATTTCAAAAATCAAAATTAGATATACCAAAATTAATATTTGGTACATGTCATAAATCTCACCAACTTGGACTGTAATATAAGCCACCATCATTCCATCACCTAATACCATCACCATAAAGGTAAAAGGTTGACTAGTGATGTGACATGATATGACTTGTGGGCCCCACTTGAATTCAAAATCCGAGTGCGCCCATAACACATCCCAGGCTGGGTTCGCTAATTCCGAATTAACGAACTTTCCGTTACGACGTAATTAAATCATTATGCCTAGCAAAATTACTATTCACATCTCTAGCGAATTAATTCTAAATTAACTCGTTCGCCTGAATTAAAATCTAATTTTAATTCCGCGTCGAAATCTAATTTCGTTTAATATATCGAATATATTATTTTATCGATTAATTCCAAATTAATCGTTCTCTCTCTTCAAATAGTATTTTATCCTAGATAAAATCTCTCTGTAATTAATCCTAGATTAATTTTCTCTCTCTCTTATAATTAATCCCAGATTAATTATGTGCGATTCTCCAACCTTGGTAAACCTTTGTCAAAGTTGTTTGAAAAGCTGAAAATGCAAAGACTCCTAAACCCTTTAGAACCTAGATCATTTCCAAACCTTGTGCCACCTCACCTCAACCTAAACCTGTACTGTTACTTCCATTAGGAAAAAGGCCATGACACCGACAACTGCGCCCGCCTTAGGCATGAGTTCCAAAACCTCATTGACACCCATAAAATACCCGATCCAGAAAAAGAACAACCCAACACACACAGAAACCCTCTACCTATCTACCACTCTGTTCCACCACCCACCTACATGATCAACTCCGGCCTACCCGAAACCTTTGTCCTCCAAACTCTCAGCCACCAAGCTTCTTACATCGAGATAGAGGATGGTAGCAGTGAAGAACCATAAGCTGAGGAAGAAGGCAATGCTGCAGACGATGAAAATGTTTTCCCTGGTTTATTTGATTGCAATCCTGCATTTTTAATAATAAAGACATTGATTTTTGCCTACTTGTTCGAGTTTTTTCCTCAATAGTTAAGCGTGAGTCCGATGATGAAATTGTTTGCTTTAGGACGAAACCTTAGAAATTATAAGTGCGAGAGGTACTCTCATCCGATATTTTGAGTGGTTGATCTTGACTAGACTCGCGAGAACTTAATTATAGGATCTTAGCAGTGAAAGCCTGAGTAGTCGGCAATATAATTAGTTGAAGAGATTGCAGATCGATGAATGACCGTTCGATTATATGTCTATCCTGACTTACTTATGTTATGATATATGGTAAGGTTGGAAACAAAAGAAAAGTCTCTAAAGCAGAAAATATAAACCACCTATAATCGATAAGCGTGAAGCTACCCATGGGCGAGTATTAGGACCACCATGAGGAGAAATGCTACCTTAAAGGGTAGGTGTGTTGAAAAAAAAATTTGATGAAGAGACGAAAGAAAAGAAAATGAAAATTGTGGGGACACAGGAATCTGGGCGACGCATGCTGTCCCGGGCTCGCGGCCCGGTCGGGAGTACAGAGTAGCCACGGGGGACTAAACCGGAGAATAATGGAGTTGCCATCCGGTGTGAACCGGGAAAATGAGATTTAAGGCCGCACTCACCCCTCGCAAGGGAAGACCTCAAACCGTTGGGTTCAGAATGGTCCCTTACTTATGCCACTTGTAATGACAGGATTTATGTAATAATTTAATCAGGCTGAAGTAGCACTTATTTCCAAGAGTATCATGCTTCTAAATTCACAGGTACAAAATAAAACTTATACATACATTTCACATATATCTCACATCTAAGAACACATGTCTGAAAATACCTCAAAGTAACAACGAACATACAACTTCATTCAGCATATCATATTCATGAAAAACACAAGCATACATAATAACCGCACAAGCATACATGTAAGCACTTTTCCAAGTGATACGTGGAATTGTATCCCAAGTACAGACCGCATTACCGTCCATTTGGAATCGGCTACGGAATTTATGTCTGGGTTTCCATTCGATATATCATAAGAAATAATACTCCAAAGTCATCATGGCATAGGTATATGAATCATAATGCGTTAAATCAAGACTAAGGCAAATGACGCAACTAATGGAATAAACATGCTTTTCATTATTATGTGCACAAAGATAAGAATGACTATGTGTAGTTCCATAAAAAAATCACCTAAGAAACAATTATACATGGCATGTGATGAATATGTCTCAGTTCAGTGTGTTCGCGTTCGTGTAGCGTTCATAAATGCGTTCGAACGGTAAACAGAAGGTTCGCGTTCTTATGGCGTTTGATAACGCGTTCGAACGGAAATGAAACATAATGCTCACGTTCGTATGGCGTTTGTTAACGCGTTCGAACGGAAATGAAACAAAATGCTCACGTTCGTATGGCGTTCGTGAACGCGTTCGAACGGAAATGAGACCTGATGCATGATAAGGAAAAATGCATGCACGTTCGAGTTGCGTTCGTAAACGCGTTCGAACGGGAAAAGACCTGATGCATGAAATGGGACGCAATACATAAACAACAAAATAAAGGGGTGCGGCGAAGTACTGCCGTAAAGGTGCCCTTTTGGGGCTCTTGGTCTCTCAAAGAGGACCTTTAGACCAACATACTAAGCCCATGCGCGTCACATCACAACACATGAAATAAAGACAATAAAAGTGTAGGACTTCGTATGCCCAATTGAACGTACATTCAACCCAAACACACTTCATCCAGCGCGGCGAAATAGTGTCACAAATGTGGCCTTTTAGGCTTTTCGTCTCTCAAATAGAGGACCTTTGGACTAACTCACTAAGCCCATGTGCTCGATCGCATCATACATACAAAAATAGAGCCAATCATATCAAAACCAAGTATGCCCGATTGAACACATCTTACATCCAATCCGAACACACATCAACCGGCGCGGCAAAGCATCATGGTAAAGGGTTTTGACCCCTCCCCATAAAGGATATTTCATTCCACTTACTAAGCCCATGCGCTTGATTGAACCATGCATAAAAAGATAAAGACAATAATATCAAACTAAGTATGCCCGATTGAACGTATCTTGCATCCAACCGAACACACATCAACCGGCGCGGCAAAGCATCGTGGTAAAGGGCTTTAACCCCTCCCCATAGGGGATCTTTCATTCCACTTACTAAGCCCATGCGCTCGATTGAATCATGCATAAATAAACAACATACAGAATTCAAGTGACGAAAAATAAACAAAAGCAACACAAAACAAAAGAGGGTGCCGTTTACTCAAGCGGTACGTGGAGTTGTGTCATGAGTACAAATCATATTACCGTCCATTATGTTGGATAATATGACCCATAGCGTCACTATTTGCACAGATCATTGTGTTGCTGTAGCAAATTAACTATGTAACAAGGAAATTACACTCTCGTCATTTGTGATTAGATCACCATAGATATATAAATGAAGAGAGGTCCCTATGATTAGTTCCTGGATTGAGATGATATGAGACAGTATCAGTCCACGAAGGATTGATCATTAAATATCCCTAGCCGTAGTATTATCGAGACTGGACATCGATAATGCGGAATAGGCTAGTATTGCACTTGTGTGCGTTGTGAGGGCACAACGGCATAGTTCTCATATATATAAGTATTGGATACTTGTGCAAGTGCGATAGGAGGTCGTGTTTCACCGATGGTACGGGAAACAGCTTCGCTCTCGATAGACCCTTCGGAATCCCATTGGTATTATGACTAGGTGTCTATGGGAGGCCGAAATCAAGGTAGGTGTGTATAGTCTTAACCTGAGACTCACATCGCTAATACTTACGACAATCGGTAAACTTTGGTTTTGGTGGTTGGGGGATCTTAACTGGTTCTGTGTTCACCTCTTCTGGGTTTATCAGAGAGTCGTAGTGTATTGGATGTGATGTCGAGACGGAAGTATCACTCCAGTCATAATGGAGATGATGTCACGCAGGATACGGTATTAGTGCTCTTAAGTGATGCGCATCCAATCGTGATATTATGACCAGGTCATGAATATCCGATTATAGAGACTAGTTACCAGACATCCGATATGTGTTTCGGACGGGGCAGACACTTATCCAGCCCCAGCCCTAGCACGTGACTATCCGATACTGGACCGATATGCACAATACAATTGTATACTACGCTTGATACAGATCTTTGATATTCTTTGATGAATATGTCCGGAGAACTTGGGAAGACTTGGTGCTTTGCTAGGAGTCGACCTTGTCTCGTAAATCAGTAGAACGTAGTACTTGGTACGTACGTGATTCGGATACTCCGACGACCGAATTTACTGCCAGATTATCCGGGGATCTCATGGGTCGCTTCCCGATAATCCACCGATGACGCACAACTCGCACTCTTGAATAATCTGGGATTATAAAGAAGAGAGAGAAAAAATTAATCTAGGATTAATAACGGAGATATTTTATCCGGGATAAAATGTCGTCTAGAGAGAGATAACGATTAATTTGGAATTAATCGGTAAATTAATATATTCGATATATTATACGAAATTAGATTTCGACGCGGAATTAAAATTAGATTTTAATTCGGGCAAACGAGTTAATTTAGAATTAATTCGTTAGCGACGTAAATAATAATTTCGCCAGGCGCAATTATTTATTTAAATTCGATTGAATTAACGTCGCGACGTAAGCTCGGTATTTCGGAAATATCGAACCCGAACGCGTGAGTGCACGTGGGCCCACTTTCATTTGGAAACGTGTGGGGCCCACATGACACATGTCATTCTAATGCATTTCATGTAGATAGTGTACAATGCACTCAATGTTATTGCATGGAAATTGAGTGTTTGACACTCTAAGCCATTGCATGTTTTGTGTCATAATTTTATTATTAATTTAATAAATATTATGGCATAAATATAAATTGATTTTTGGTAAATCATTTTAACTTAACACAAAACTTCTTCTCTCTCATTTCTCTCTTCTCTCACGCCCAAAATAGGGCAAAGCTCACTGGTTTGGAACCAGAAAAACGTGAGCAAAAGGGAAGCAAGGTTGGGTTTTCATGGTGAAAACCGCAAGTGCTAGCACACTACGAGTCTTGCGAAGGTGGTAGGGAGGTTCACCCATGAGGCGGGACTCATCCGACGGAGTTTGGAGCTTCGTTTTGAGACCCGAAATTCTGTTTTGCAGGGACAGTGGACTGTTGCAGTTTGGCGTGAAGGGCAGTACGTTTTTGGCCTTGATTCGTCTTCAAATCGACATAACCGATCAATGTGAGTATTCCGCTACCTCCATTGATGTATTCACGCATTATTTCATGTCTTGATTTGATCTTGGGACCTTAGAATAAACCAACAATGGCATCAAGAGCTAATGTTGCACGCATGAATTTGTAGGGTTTAAAATTTGGGTAAATGTTTGTTGAGCATGATTTGAATAAATTGTTTGTTTGAGTATGCTTATAACATGTTTAAATTCATTTTGGTTGGACTAATTTGTTGAAAATTGATTTGGAATAATTTTCCCCAATTTTTTCATGTTGGCCGAATGTGTATGTAATTTTGGGATCTTGGAATTTTTTCATTTTAATTCATTGGATGAGTTATAATGATAAAGGATGATGTTAATTTGAAGTCAATTTGATTGAATTTTGAATTGAACAAAAATCCCCAAAATCTTACCTTGGCCGAATTGGATATGCCCTAATGTTGTCTTGGTAAATTTTGATTTTTTGAACATTGGATGTGTATGAAATCATTCGGGAAGTTAATACGTTGTCGATTGTGTAATTAATCGGATTGAATTCAAATCGGACAAAATAATCTTCTTGGCCGAGACTTAGAAGCATGTAATATGGGTTTGATTTTTCATTATATGTGTTTGACATGTAATAATGATTAAGTATGATTAATTGGACTAATTTAGTGTTTCAGAAATATTGATTTTGGCGATTAATCATGTAATGCACTTTAGGTAATTAAATTGCGTAATTGGATTAGTGTAATTTAATTATTTAGGCTTAAATTGGATTTGGGTTTGAATTGTTGTAATTGGGCCTTTTGGGCTTGATTTATCAAGTTTGGTTTAGGCCAAATGGATTGGATCCAATTGGGCCCAAAACCTTAACCATAAAGCCCAATTGCGACTAATGAACCTTTAATGTTTAATTGGGCCTAATGGGCCGAAATTGATTTCTAAGGCATTTGGGGTGATTCCACTATTGGGCTTTGGTTGCCGAAGCCCATGCCTAAAGAAATTAATTGAAGCCCATTAGACTTAAAATAAATTGACGTTGGACGTTAATCGGACTTTGAGTCCCGACGCGATTGAATTGGAATTTAAATCGTAAAAGGTTTATTAATATAAAGTGCAATATTTAATTTGGAATTGAATAGTGAATTAGTATTAAATACATGTTAAATTGGATTTAATTATGTAGTTTAATTTAATTCATGAATTCGTACTTTGAGTACTTATTCGCAAAAACGAGTTTGACTCGATCAAAATCAAATCGTTGTTTGAACATTGGATGATCACTTAATTATCAGATTAATTAATTTGATTAGATTGATTGATAGCATGCTTATGTGTGTGAATACATGGTTGTGTTGAATGAATAATGTATATCGGATGGATACTTAGTCGGGTGGGCAATTTTAGAAATTGTTGTAATAAATTCGATTTATTAAATTGGACCTGCGTGTCCAGCCTTATCACTTCTTTCTCTTTGTATTCTCTTCTCACCCATTCCCCTCTATGTATATGAGGGTTCTTTAGAAGTGTAGTGTAACGGGTAGAAGTAGTACAAGTGCTAGCTTGAGTGAGAAAGGGAGAGATTTGATCTAGGATCAATGTGTTAAGTATCCATCCGCATATCATTATTATTTTATTTCATACTCGCTTTATTATGTATTTAGAATGCATGTTTAAGGGTGTATGATGATGAGACCTAACAAAGATAATTAAATTGGTAGCCAATTTGCACGCGAAAATCCCTCAATATATTAAGCAAATATCCTTCCATTGAATGATTCTTGTTCAAGATCCGAAGTTGGCATTGGTTTGTTTTTGACCAAAGTCAAGACCTTTGTCAATCAAGGATGTACTTGAATCATGAGAGTTTTGTTGCATATCGGTGTCTTGTCCAAATCGTGATTTTTATTGGCCAAAGTCAAGATCACTTTTTGTCCAATGACATTGATTACGAAACTTTCCTCGTCAATGGGTCCCGCTTAACTGGAATCATTAGGTTTGTTTTTGGCCAAAGCCAAGGCCTAGATGATTCGGAGGATAGGGTTAGGATAATGTATGGATACATTGACATTATACATATGTTTCAGACTTGGATGTCCACCTAACCGGATCTAGGAATTGGATGAGATCCAATTGATCTGAGAGATCTACCTAGTTGAATAGCATACAGCTTTTTATTGGCCAAAGTCAGGGTTGTGTGTTATTTAATAGGATACTAGCCCACTAGGAAACGCGGTTTCCCGAGAGTACTCCACAGAGGGTTAGAGGCTCGACGAAAAATAGTGGGAGGCAAGTATTGAATTTGCAACATTCGTTCGAATACTCGCTAAACACGCTCATTTATATTTTACTCGTCATATTAATTAAAAGTATTAGTCGGACTAATATTTTATGTTGTTTTAAAAATATATATAGTTGGACTATATACAAATCATTCAATATATAGTTGATTTATAATTGGATTATAGTAATCAATATAATTGAATTAAATGATAGTTGATTTTATAATGGGATTATAGTAATCAATTAAAATTATAGTTGATTTTATAATTGGATTATGTAATCAATATAATTGAATAAATGAAGTTGTTTATAAGGGATTATAGTAATCAATATTAAAATTATAGTTGATTAAATAATTGGATTATTGTAATCATTATAATAAATAGTACCTTAATAAAATTGATTAAATAAGTTGGACTATTGAAATCAAGAAAGAATTGAAAGGTTGAATATTTAAATATATAATCCTTGGATTAAATGTTTTAAATAATTTAATTTTCAATTGGGAATTAATAATAGGTTAATTTATTTGATAAAATAACTATTATGACTAAGCCCATAATTAAGCAAATAGTAGAGCATAAAGTCTTTGGAAGATTTATGTGATGATGACTTTAGTGCTTAATTAATATACTTATAATAAATCTATCTTTAGATTTAAAGTATTAAAATTGCAATTAATAATTCTTGGAGAATTAATTGATTATTCTAGTGGAGAAAAGTCAAAGTTTGCAATTGGGCATGTAGCACAAGGTGCACATCGTTTCGATATTCCGAAACCCAAGGCTTGGCCAAAGGTTTGTGAAATATTGAAAAGGATAATTGACATATCCCAAAGTGACTACCATTTGGATATGGAAGACACGAAGGAATTAAAGATAGGGCGAGGCTCTAACTTTAAAAATATTTGTCAAAGTTATGTTCTACTAGTATTGAAATTGGATTTTAAATACTTAGTGTGGTACATAATATATATGTATTGACATTCAGAATCCGCTGTGAGCTGGATACTGGCTTCAAGCCGAGATTTCTCTGCGAATGGAAACGGGACGAAAGTCGCTATTTCGACCGTAGATACCCTAAATTTAGGAACTACCCTTTGGGTATGTACTTAAATTAGGAAATGTTATAATGTAACTAGTTTAACTAGAGACATTATCTCTATATCAGTGTTTAATCCATTGCAGATAAAACCTTTATATTCTAGAACACTAAAGTGTTTCATTATATAAAGATGATACTGAGATAAATACATTGGATGTAAATAACATAAGAATTTTATTTTTGAATATAAATAAAATCTCAAACATATAAAATGACAAATAAATAGCTCGAATTGATTTGATCAATAGAGACTTATTTGTGGCATTGTTGTCTAGGACACAATTAAATAAGACTCGTATATCCACACTTTTTAAGAGTGGACTAGGACTGATTTGACTATTCAAATAAGGTCTACGAATCTAGTTTATTAGGTAAGATACCTAAAATACTATTTACTTGGTAATAGTAAAAGGGCCACCGATCTGTTAGCCCTATTCATGATGAATTAAGTGGACCATATCTAGCTAGGCTAGATGTGAACATGAATATTTCGTGACCTTAACGGATGTGACATCACGTTGTGGTTATGTGTTTCTTTTGAAGAACACAGATCGGAAACTTTAGAGTTTCGACACGAAGTAGACAAACAGATCGGCTATAGTGTTATTCCGCCACGGTAATACCGTAATGAAAATACTTAAGCAGTAAGTTTCATACGTATATGAAAGAGTATGGTATTCTTTCAGATGAGGACTCCTCTCGAGACACGTCAGTTAGACGGTGTGTCCGAACTAAAACCGAATTTTGTTGGACATGATAAGATTTATCACGAGTCGCTCTGAGCTACTATTTCCTTCAACAGGATATGTATTAACAGTGCGAAACTTATTTGGAATAAGGTTCCATATAAATCTGTTTGACAGATATCATATATGATATGAACAGGGAAGAAACGAGGTTTCTCATTCCTGATAATTTGGGTATGCCAGGCATAGCGTTTGGATGATACCAAACTAAGGACCCAAATTGGATAAGTGCCAATATAGGTCATCCTAAGGGAAACCTTAAGTAAAGTACTTATAAATCCCACATGAGAACAATATGATTGTTGCTCACCATGCGGTTTTCCTGAGAGGAATACCGATATGCAGTGGTCAGTGGGAGGATAGTGATACTCGATGAAAATCGGAGTAATACTGTTCAAGGCACGAAGTCCTTAATGGAACACAAATAGTTCATCTATGATGAATCTATACCATTAATCTTCAAATACACAAGAACTTCGTAGATCGGATAGAGTCAGAAAACAACCTAGGGTATGGGTTTCTGATCTAACCTCATAAAGATGTCAATCTTATGGTGGTGTACCATCCGACTACGTTTTGAGGAAGTGATACAAGGTATCGACTCTCTGTTATGGCAAAGTGCCATGAATCCGAAATGGATTCCATGTATAACAACTTTTTGGATACTAGTTGTTGTACCACAAGGCATTGTGCCTATGGTACATTAAAGTCTTCAAGGAAGACATACATGGAAGGCAACATACCAACGTGCAAAGCTAAGATTTGACGGAAAAGGTATCGTTATCAACATTATGTTAATAACGGTTCAACCTTTTTACTTGTTGCCATGGTAAATCCATTTTGAAAATGCTTGTTGATAACTGCGTATTTCATTTATGAAATTTGTCAGTTACAAATCAAAATCGCTTTCCTGAAAAGGAAACCTTTTGGAGGATGTTTACAACATCCTGACGATTTTGTATAACCGACAAACAAGGTTTGCGGGTTATTCGATCAATGTTTGGATCAATGCAAGCATAAGGTTCTTGGAACTGTCGTTTTGAAATAATCATAATGGTTTATGATTTGACTCAAAATGAAATAATTCTTGTGTATATAAGGAGGTTAGTGGGAGAGCGCACTGACAAGTATATTCCCATAAAGCTATTGTTGAAAGCTTGGCTTTCAATAGAAATTCTCCGTAGAATTCTGGGGAGTAACAACCTTTATTCAAGGAATAAAGATCTACTGGGATAGATTTGGAGTTGTTAACACTCTCTAGGAAATTGTACATTTAAAATGTACTTGTATTGGTGTCTCATACGCTTCGAGCATATGGAGTCACAATCGGGTCAATCCAAGTGATAGTCACTGGATTGAAGTTAAGAACATCTGTTAGTATCTCTGAGAACTAAAGATGCTGTCTTTTGCTATGGAGAAGGAGAACTTGAAGTGACTGTGATCACTGCAGCAGTTTCCAAACGATTAAATACTGCGGTACTATAAAGTTTGAACACCGGACAGTGAGCTGGAAATTCCAAGCAAGATAACTGTTGCCGAATAAACAACAAATGCGGATTATTGCTGCAGCTGAGGCAGCAATAGAAGCCATTTGGATCAAAAATAAATCTAATTAGATTAGATATAGTTCTGTTAGCAGCTGAGCTAGGCGTCAGCACAGGCTAAGGAATTAAAGGTCTCATCGACGATCCAGATATATACTTCTATATCATCTGATTCGTTCGGATCATACATCGTGGCGATGTGATGATCGTATAAATCGCGTCAAATGATAATCAAACAAATCCGCTGACGAAAACCTTTCCTCAGCAATTTGAGCGAACCTTACATAGTTCGGGTGTAGGACACTCGAGTGACTGGCTATGTGCCAAGTGGGAGATTGTTGGATAATATGACCCATAGCGTCACTATTTGCACAGATCATTGTGTTGCTGTAGCAAATTAACTATGTAACAAGGAAATTGCACTCTCGTCATTTGTGATTAGATCACCATAGATATATAAATGAAGAGAGGTCCCTATGATTAGTTCCTGGATTGAGATGATATGAGACAGTATCAGTCCACGAAGGATTGATCATTAAATATCCCTAGCCGTAGTATTATCGAGACTGGACATCGATAATGCGGAATAGGCTAGTATTGCACTTGTGCGCGTTGTGAGGGCACAACGACATAGTTCTCATATATATAAGTATTGGATACTTGTGCAAGTGCGATAGGAGGTCGTGTTTCACCGATGGTACGGGAAACAGCTTCGCTCTGGATAGACCCTTCGGAATCCCATTGGTATTATGACTAGGTGTCTATGGGAGGCCGAAATCAAGGTAGGTGTGTATAGTCTTAACCTGAGACTCACATCGCTAATACTTACGACAATCGGTAAACTTTGGTTTTGGTGGTTGGGGGATCTTAACTGGTTCTGTGTTCACCTCTTCTGGGTTTATCAGAGAGTCGTAGTGTATTGGATGTGATGTCGAGACGGAAGTATCACTCCAGTCATAATGGAGATGATGTCACGCAGGATACGGTATTAGTGCTCTTAAGTGATGCGCATCCAATCGTGATATTATGACCAGGTCATGAATATCCGATTATAGAGACTAGTTACCAGACATCCGATATGTGTTTCGGACGGGGCAGACACTTATCCAGCCCCAGCCCTAGCACGTGACTATCCGATACTGGACCGATATGCACAATACAATTGTATACTACGCTTGATACAGATCTTTGATATTCTTTGATGAATATGTCCGGAGAACTTGGGAAGACTTGGTGCTTTGCTAGGAGTCGACCTTGTCTCGTAAATCGGTAGAACGTAGTACTTGGTACGTACGTGATTCGGATACTCCGACGACCGAATTTACTGCCAGATTATCCGGGGATCTCATGGGTCGCTTCCCGATAATCCACCGATGACGCACAACTCGCACTCTTGAATAATCTGGGATTATAAAGAGAGAGAGAAAAAATTAATCTAGGATTAATAACGGAGATATTTTATCCGGGATAAAATGTCGTCTAGAGAGAGATAACGATTAATTTGGAATTAATCGGTAAATTAATATATTCGATATTATACGAAATTAGATTTCGACGCGGAATTAAAATTAGATTTTAATTCGGGCAAACGAGTTAATTTAGAATTAATTCGTTAGCGACGTAAATAATAATTTCGCCAGGCGCAATTATTTATTTAAATTCGATTGAATTAACGTCGCGACGTAAGCTCGGTATTTCGGAAATATCGAACCCGAACGCGTGAGTGCACGTGGGCCCACTTTCATTTGGAAACGTGTGGGGCCCACATGACACATGTCATTCTATGCATTTCATGTAGATAGTGTACAATGCACTCAATGTTATTGCATGGAAATTGAGTGTTTGACACTCTAAGCCATTG
Organism: Zanthoxylum bungeanum; assembly: GCA_019454045.1. Classification (NCBI taxonomy): domain Eukaryota; kingdom Viridiplantae; phylum Streptophyta; class Magnoliopsida; order Sapindales; family Rutaceae; genus Zanthoxylum; species Zanthoxylum bungeanum. The sequence goes on from SKCR01007105.1 coordinate 30,689, forward strand.
CATGTTTTGTGTCATAATTTTATTATTAATTTAATAAATATTATGGCATAAATATAAATTGATTTTTGGTAAATCATTTTAACTTAACACAAAACTTCTTCTCTCTCATTTCTCTCTTCTCTCACGCCCAAAATAGGGCAAAGCTCACTGGTTTGGAACCAGAAAAACGTGAGCAAAAGGGAAGCAAGGGTTGGGTTTTCATGGTGAAAACCGCAAGTGCTAGCACACTACGAGTCTTGCGAAGGTGGTAGGGAGGTTCACCCATGAGGCGGGACTCATCCGACGGAGTTTGGAGCTTCGTTTTGAGACCCGAAATTCTGTTTTGCAGGGACAGTGGACTGTTGCAGTTTGGCGTGAAGGGCAGTACGTTTTTGGCCTTGATTCGTCTTCAAATCGACATAACCGATCAATGTGAGTATTCCGCTACCTCCATTGATGTATTCACGCATTATTTCATGTCTTGATTTGATCTTGGGACCTTAGAATAAACCAACACATTCGGAATCGGCTATGAAATTTATGTCCGGGTTTCCATCTGATATACCGCGAGAGTTGACACGTCTCTCATTTTATTCCACAGCCACAACATACTACATCTAATACTTCATGCATATTTATCTACTCAAGGACCACAACATGCATTTCAACATGACAATCATGCAAGTAACTTTTAATAAATAATACAAAAAATGAGTGTGAAAGATACCCTCAGGTCTAACCTTTTTGCCAACTTTCAGGCTTGCGTTTCACGGACGTCGGAAGGGTACAGCTCCTCAACTTCTCCGGTTCACTGGTTTAGCGTCCTAGCTCACTGCTTTGCTGTTTTGCTTGCGGTTCGAACTCCGTTCTACTCCTGTTCGGCCTCTATTTTGCTGCTCACTGCTCAGGCCACCTGTTTTGACGTTTCAATGAACTGTTCCAAGTTTGTGTGGGTTCTTAGTGCAGTTGTGTGTGATTATTTTTAAGATTATGAATGCAGTTTTTATGTTACTGTTTTTAAGGTTTTATGGACTGTTTTAAGAGGATTTGGGCTGCTGTTTTAAGGTGATTCAGGGGCTGTAGGCGTGTTTTAGGGGGGTGCAGGGGCTGCTGTGTAGGCGTGAATGTGGCTTCTGTTTTGGTGGTGTATAGGCGTTTAGGGGGCTGGTTTTGAGTGTTTATTAAGGGGTGTTTCAGTGGTTGTAAGGGTTGTATGGGGGGATGTGTTCTTGGTGAAGGAGGGGAGTGTTTTGATTCGGCTAAGGAGGATTATTGCTTGTGGTGGTCTCGACTTTGAAGGATTTTGGTGTTCTAGATTCGGCTAATAGTGAGTTTGGTTTGTTTTGGATTCGGCTATGGTGGTTGTTGGTGCTCTCGTTGTCTCAGCTATGGAGGAGATCGTTAGGGCTCTTTGTTCTCTTTTTGTGTATATGTGAAGTGTCTTGATGTCTTGGGCGTGTATTAGAGAGAGTGGAGAGATGGTGTGGCTAGGTTAATGCATGTTTATATAGAAGAGAGCTAGGGTTTGCCCTTGTCTCACAAGGAAGAGATATAGTTTCCAAATTAGGAGTCCTAAGGATGGTATACACAAGATTGATGGGGGACAAAATATTTTAAATTAGGAAGTCAACTATTTTAAATTGGTAGATGTCTTATTAGATTAGGAAGTCAAATATTTGATTGGTTTTAATTGGTTAGGATTGATTTTAATTAGGCATTAAATCTTTTTAATTTAGTATGTGATTTGTTTAGTTAGGAAGTTAATATATTTGATTTATCTTAATTAGGTATGACTATATTTTGTGTTTCATTTAATTGGTAAATGATTTAAATATTTTATTTAATGTTTAATGTTTAATTTAATTAAATTGGGATGTGTTTTATGGGCTTTGGGGAGCTAAATGGGCTGGGGTGCGAGGCTAGCAGCAAAACCAGAAACACCGACGCCGTTTGAACGCCAATTCGAATGCTACACGAACGTCCGCGATCTGCCTGACGTTCGAACGAAGTAACGAACGCAGCACTAACGAAGACAGTGAGCTTGTTTATTCTGAATTTCCCCTTCCGATATCCATTTCCCGCGGCTTCCGTGACTCAAAAGGTAGTGCCTCCAAATGAGACTCATCATCGGGTTTCACATGCAAAAATACAATGCCTACAAAAATCATATCGCATTGAGTACGGAGAAGTAATTACAGAGCATGATCAAGACATCTAGGTTGGTTTGACCCCTCGATCCCATTCTTTGAAACAAAATCATTGAGTTGGCTTACCCAATGATCAAACTGTAGAAGAACTTTATCACACACACACTTTGAGTCTGGTTCAGATCATTTATTTAAACAGTTGGATTTGAGTTACATCGAGTGCATTGAAGGTTCTCCAGTTTCGACACTGGGCATCATTTGAGGACGATAATATGTAAAACTATTGGGGCTATTTCGTAAGAGGCAGTATAGTATGTTGATATGGAATTCCACATCACGTGGTTCACCTTGACCTAGTGCAAACAGATTAGAGCAGAAAGCTAAACTAAGACTGGGGGCGACCAGTCTACCACCTCGCGAATAAGGGACATAACAGAATCATGAGTCATGTGACCAAAGAAAACTGAGCAATCACCAGAGTAGAATTGATAGAAGGAAACTATAAGTAGGCCCAGGGGGCGATCGAAGACTTTTGTAGGCAAAGGGAGCCAAAGAGCACAAGGAAGGCCTAACCCAGCGGAATAGGAAACACATCCATGCATACATGCATACACGTCACATGTACGCAATCTTTGTCTTGTTTTTTCGCAGGTTTTGAAGAAAAGCGGCAAAGACAAACAATTGGGAACAAGACCCACAACAACAATTCGGGAACAAGACCCACAATTAAATTGGTAACAAGACCTTCAGTTCGGGAACAAAACCCGCACAATCAATATAAGTTCAGGAATAAAGCCCAGGGAATAAAGCCCACAATCAATTCAGTTTGGGAATAAAGCCCACAATCAACACAGTTCGGGAACAAAGCCCATGGAATAAAGCCCACAATCAACAGTTTGGGAACAAAGCCCACAATCAACACAGTTCGGGAACAAAGCCCAGAGAATAAAGCCCACAATCAACAGTTCGGGAAGAAAGCCCAAAATCAACACCATTCGGGAACAAAGCCCACACTATCTACACAGTTCGGGAACAGAGCCCATGGAATAAATCCCATAATCAATTCAGTTCGGGAACAAAGCCCGCACAATCGACATAAGTTCGGGAACAAAGCCCAGGGAATAAAGCCCACAATCAACAGTTCGGGAACAAAGCCCACAACCAACACAGTTCGGGAACAAAGCCCAGGGAATAAATTCCATAATCAACAGTTCGGGAACAAAGACCACAATCAATTAAGTTCGGGAACAAAGCCCGCACAATCAACATAAGTTTGGGAACAAAGCCCATGGAATAAAGCCCACAATCAACAGTTCGGGAACAAAGCCCATAATCAACACAGTTCGGGAACAAATCCCAGGGAATAAAGCCCACAATCAACAATTCGGGAACAAAGCCCAGGGAATAAAGCCCACAATCAACAGTTCGGGAATAAAGCCCACAATCAACACAGTTCGGGAACAAAGCCCACAATCAGCACCATTCGGGAACAAAGCCCACACTCTCTACACAGTTCGGGAACAAAGCCCCTGGAATAAAGCCCATAATCAATTCAGTTCGGGAACAAAGCCCGCACAATCAACATAAGTTCGGGAACAAAGGCCAGGGAATAAAGCCCACAATCAACAGTTCGGGAACAAAGCCCACAATCAACACAGTTCGGGAACAAAGCCCAGGGAATAAAGCCCATAATTAACAGTTCGGGAACAAAGCCCACAATCAATTCAGTTCGGGAATAAATCCCACAATCAACACAGTTGGGGAACAAAGCCCAGGGAATAAAGCCCCAAATCAACACAGTTCGAGAACCAAGCCCAGGGAACAAAGCCCACTCTCATCTCAGTTCGGGAACAAAGCCCACTCTCTACACAGTTCAGGAACAAAGCCAAGGGAATAAAGCCCACAGTCAACACAGTTCGGGAACAAAGCCCACTCTCATCTCAATTCGGGAACAAAGCCAACTCTCAACACAGTTCGGGAACAAAGCCCACTATCTACACAGTTTGGGAACAAAGCCCATAGATGGTTCCGGAACAAAGCCCATAGGTCAAAGCACCTCGCCGTCCATTTAATTCAGTTTGGGAACAAAGCCCAGAAATCAAAAGCAGCTCATTCGGTGGTTCTGGAACAAAGCCTAGGGGCGAAACACCTCACCTCCAGATCAACTCAGTTTGAAGCATCTCAGAACAACCGGTAAGTTCGGCAACAGCTGGCGAGCCAGGTAAGTAAAAAAATTCATGCATGACTTTGATATGATTGTCACTGTCACACACTGCACAAGTCCCATCAAAGTGGGGGCAACTGTAGACACTGCATTTTTGCATGAAGCCTAATGATGAGCCTCGTAAGGAGGCACTACCAGATAAGTTGCGGAAGTCGCGGGAAACAGATGTCGAAATGGAAAATTCAAGGAATAAATACATCAATTTAACTCGCTAATTGGCCTCGGGTTCGACCAATTAATCTCTATTTTAAAATATTAAGCCTCGGCCCAAAACCCCCACACCCATCCAATGCCCATTTCGCCCAAGCCCAATCCAAAAATAATTAAAACATTTAAACACATGTCACAAATTAAATCAAATACAAATAAGTACCCTTCCTAAATTAAATTAAATCCAATCAAATCAAATTAAATCTCTTTCGTAAATTAAATAAATCCCTCTCCTAAACTAAATAAATCACCTTCCAAATTAAATATATTCCCCACCAATTACACAATATCATTTCCTTATAACAAACTAATTAAAGATATCCCCCATTATTGCATGATCTTTGTTTCCTTCCCATGCAACGAAAACCCTAGCCCACTCTTATAAAAAAGGGACATAAACCAAACCCTTCCTAGAGCTCATCCTCACGGCACAAGCAAATAAAGAGAGACCATTCACGACAAAAAAACCTAACTCTCTCTCGGACCTAAACACACACGTCCTCTCTCTCATATCTCTCCTCTCTCTCGGCCACAAAAACCCAAGAAACCAATTGTCCTTCACCGACCAAGAACACGAAAACAACACATGCAACCCTGAACATGGAGGCACGTGAAGACAAAACAACAACAAACAAAACCTATGACCACACTTTGATGCCATTTATAAACAATCTCCACGCAGCCCTCACAATAAACATAAGCCGAGAATACCTACACAGCCAGCCATCAACCGACCCCTCACCAAAAACTACAAAACCCTAGATTAATAGACACTCACTGTAGGCACTGCATTTTTGCATGTAAGTAACGATGATGAGTCTCACATGGAGACACTACCTCTTTAAATTGTGGAAGTCGCGGGAAACGGACGTCAGAAGGGAAGAGTCAGGAATTGACATTTTATTGGATTTAATTTGCTTGTTTAGCTTCAGGTTTGCTTGTTGGACCTCTGTTTTAAAACACATCCCAAGCCCAGAAGCAAAGCCACACGCCCACCTAGCCCAAGCCCATTAAATCACATCCAATAATAATTTAAAACACATGTGAAAAATTAAATTAAATCAAATTAAATTATATCAAAATAAATTAAATCAAATCAAATCTCATTCCTAATTAAATAAATAACATTCCTAAACCAAATGAAATGAAATCAAATCCCAATAATCATCTTCCTAACTAAAATAAAATACAACCCTAATTAAAAAGATTTTTCCTTATCACACACTAATTACAAATCCTTTCCCTTTTCACACAAGGTAAACCCCAACCATTGCCTATAAAAAGAAGCCTTCACCAACCTTAGGAACCCTATCTCAATCTAAAAAAAAACACAAAGAAAATTACCCAAGGATTCACTCCCATTCAGCAAGAAACACAACCCACTCAGCCACTCACGTAACCCTAAACCCTCCATTCAGTAACCTCACGCACAAAGCCCCATTTCATCCAATAACCTCACGTATAAAGCCACCTGCCTTCACACTCCTTCACGCCAAAAATAGTCAGCTTCACGCTATAAAGCCACTCAACTCACACAGCTCACAACCCCTCATTCACACCCACATTACTGCCACCATCCACGTACCAAACAGCCTCACTCATGCCACATATCTCTCCAAATGACAGCAGCCCCACAACTTCACAAATCAACATGTACCAATCAGCCTTCATCCTTCACGCCTTCAACAAACCACACTGTAACCAATCCTCGTAGCAACACATAGCCCTCACGTGCCCCTTCATCACTCACTGCCTCACGCCTCAAACAGCCCCCTAATTCACCTAGAAACTGCCTTACATTACCGCATAAACTGCCCAACAAACCACCAAAAACTGCACCTGAAACCAGTCACATAATCACCAAAAACCATCCAGAAAATCATCCCTTTCCACCGCAAAACTGTAGCCCCTAACACAGCCCTAAACACCGCCAAAATAGTAAACTGAAATACCCCAGCAAACAGAAAAACAGTGAACAGAAAATACAATGAAAACATCAGCGAAACGGAGTAAAATAGCAGCCCAAAATAGCAAGACAGTGAAGGAAAACAAATCTGAAAAAGCCACGGAACATCAACCCTTCCGAAGACCGCGAAAGCACTTCCAGGAGACGACTTAAGAGGTTAGACCTGAGGGCACATTTTTATTTATTATCCTTTATTTTTAGTTATTTTATTACTTTTTTTCGCATAAGTATTATGAATTGGTGCATGATGTGATTTCCGGGTGAACGGAATATGTGTTCTCTCTTGCGATATATCGGATGGAAACTCGGACGTAAATTCCGTAGCCGAATCCAAATGGACGGTATTGCGGTTTGCACTCGGGATACAATGCCACATACCACTTGAGCGACACACATATTTCGTTTCGTCCAATCTTCTGTTTGAGCATGATTAGTCGTTAGCATGTTATTTATTTTAGTCGTTAGTATGTTATTTATTTTTAAGCATGATTTAGTCGTTAGTATGTCATTTACTTTCCGCATGTTACTTATTTCTGCATTGTAATGAAATGCGCATGGGCAAATCAAGTTGGATTAAATGTCCTCCGTTTTGAGGGATGAAAAGCCCACGGGCTACCTTTTCTACGACGTTTTGCCGCGCCGGACGAATTATGTTTGATTGAATGTGAGATATGTTTAATTGACAAATAGAGTTCCACATTATTGTCTCATTCATTTGTATGCATTGTAATATAATGCGCATGGGCTAACTAGGGTGGATTAAAGGTCCTCTTTCAAGGGAAATGCCTGAAGGCTACCTTTACCACGATGTTTTGCCCTGCCTTTTATTATGTCATTTACCATTTGCATATCATTGCTTTATTTACGCACGCATTGAATTCTAGTGCGCATGGGCTAACTAGGGTGGATTAAAGGTCCTCTATTCAAGGGAAATGCCTAAAGGCTACCTTTACCATGATGTTTTACCGCGCCGGATGAGGTACACTAGATTGAACGTGAAATGTGTTCAATCGGGCAGACAAGGTCCGATATTATTTATTTTTTTATTCATGTATTGATAATTTAATGCGCATGGGCTAGCTAGGGTGGATTAAAGGTCCTCTATTCGAGGGAAATGCATAAAGGCTACCTTTACCACGATGTTTTGCCTCGCCGGATAACATACACTCTTTTGAATATGAAATGTGTTCAATCGGGCACACGAGGTCCTACATTGTGTATTTGTTTATCCATGCATGTGTTTATGTCTTTTCAGATGCCATTTTGGTAATCTCATTCGAACGCGTTTCCGAACGCTACACGAACGTATGCATTCTGTCTCAGTCCGTTCAAACATTTTTACGAACGCTACTCGAACGCGCATGCATTTTGTTTTATCATGCATCAGGTCTTATCCCGTTCGAACGCGTTCTCGAATGCTATACTAACGCGAACATTATGTTCACCGTTCGAACGCGTTTTCGAACGCTACATGAACGCACATACAGTGCACATACTTCTTTTCGTCACATTTCATGCATGCTTGCTTCTTTGATCATTTCTTTTGCACCATATGATTAGTCACATCGTTTCATTATTTACGCTTAGTAAATTATCATCCATTTATATTTCCGCATTTATTTATTCGATATGCTCATGAGATTGTGTGCTCGCTTTTATTATTAATGCCTTTATAGTTGTTATCAGTTACATTATTGCACTTTATTGTTTAATACGTTCATGAATTATGTATTTTGCATTCATTTTTTCATTTACGATTATGGGTGTGTAAACTTGCAAGTTGCTTAAATTATAGATATGTGTTGCATGAGATTTGGTCGTATTATTGCACAAATCATTTCATTACAAGTGGCATAAGTAAGGGACCATTCCGAACCCAATGGTTTGAGTTCTTCCCTTGCGAGGGGTGAGTGCGGCCTTAAATCATTTTCCCGGTTCACACCGGGTGGCGACTCCATTTTTATTTCTCTGGTGTAGTCCCCTGTGGGCTACTCCGTACTCCCAACTAGGTCGTGAGCTTGGAACAGCATCGCCGATTTCTGTGTCCTACAGACTGGCGACTCCACTGGGGATAGAGAATCGGCCCCGAAATGATTCCTCGTAATGTTTATGATTTTTGTCTTAGTTAACCGTGTCTACAATGGGTTTAAGGGGTTTAATCGAATGCATTGTTAAGGCTAGGTAATGGTTTGGTGTCTTCTTTCATTCACTACCTTTCTATAAGGAAAAGCTGTGTGAAGGCACCTAGATAATCATTTACCCGTAGCTCACTGTGATGGACTAATTTGGAGGACTCGTTGTTTATTCCTGTCACCAAGCGATAAGAGCCTAAGAGGCTTGGGTACTTAAGAGAGTTCGCTCCACCCTCACTCTGGGGAATCTACAATAAGAAATCCATTTGATAGTCAGTCACACACTATAACTCGTTGGCACGTACCTTACGGTATAAAAAAGGTGCGCTCACTTGGTCGCTCGAACCCTTGAGTGGGGAGTCCTTGTGGGCAATCCTTCGTTAGCGAGAGCCTTTGTCTACACCCCCGTAAACTCACATGTGAATCGTAGTTGTATAATAAATAGAAATTATCTCTTTATGCTTGCGTTTAGGACCATCATCATTTGGATCCAGTTGGACTTTTTGTCATGAGTTATGGGCTTGTTGGGCCATTTATTGTTGGACAATTATGACCCATAGCG